>JAAAKQ030372132.1:0-25630 GCA_010016005.3 Zanna intricata
TTTATTGGAAACTTTTTTCTTATTTTTAGATATAGAATCCGTTTCCGAGAAATTGCCGTGCAGTTTTGATACACCCTGTATATATGCACAACACATAATAAACTCTATTGGCCGTTTCTAAATTATTGATATTATTTAATTTAGCCTAATTTCTTTATTCGTTCTTAAATTTCCTATTAATTTTCTAAAAACAAGTGTAACTTTGTATCGTATTAATATTTTAATATTTATTGTGTTGTTTTTGTAAACGTTCATCATTGTAATTCAGTTGTAGATAGAACGTTTCTCAACATTTTTTCCTGACATGTCCTCCTTGTCTAATTTAGAGTTTTCTACCAACCGTATTTCACTATTTGCTATTCTTTAGATCACAACATAAAAACAAAAAAAAAATTATAAAATTTTTTATTATTTTATTTACTTATTTTTATAAATTATACAATACTGTGTCCCGTTAAGACATAATTCTTATCAGCAGGTTTCTGTATTAAAATAATTTTAATACAAGTTGGACATACAGTACAACACAAAAACATGAAAGGCAGTGTCTCGGCCTTTCATCCGGAGGTCCCGGGTTCGAATTACGGTCAGGCATGGCATTTTTCACACACGCTACAATTCATTTATCTCATCCTCTAAAGATATACCTTAATGATGATTCCGGAGGTTAAAAAACAAAAAAAAAAAAAAAACAAAAAAGAAAAAGACAAAAATACAATAGAAAATATACTTATGTCATTAAATAGTAGTTAAAATTTTATTAAATTCTTAATTAAGATGACATCAGAAAGTAAAACAAAAGTAAATAAACACTTATATAAATAGAGATTAATTTATGAAACATAAATAGATTTCAATAAAAAATTACAAAAAAAGTAAATTCCAACCTTGCAGTCTTAATCCTAACAGTTCAGCTTGATTTTTTTGATAAATTTAAATCCTAACCAAGTCATTTAATTCACCTTGTGATATAAGATGTGGTTTATTGGAAGATAATTTAAATTCAATATCATTGTTGCCTTCTTCAGTACTGCTTGATTCTTCATCTCTGCTTTCGAAACATACATTCACAGGTGGGTCAGGAACTGGGGTAATTTTAGTGTGTGGTACAGGCCTGATTATAAATTGCAATGAAGGATATTTTACAGTATGTTTAAATTTTTTTTAGAAATTCTAGACACACTTGTTAAACAAAATTAACAATCGGTTACATGATTCTTTGGTTCACCCCAAGATATAAGTACACCAAATGGCTTTGTCATTGGTTTACCGCCATTGGTCAAATGGCTATGTCATTTGGTTTACCTATGTTAATAAATTGCGATTTGGTTTACCTATGTTAATAAACTTAAGACAGCAGCAATAACTCTAAAAAAAAAATGATATCTAAATCCAATACTTAATACAAACAACACTGCTGTGTTTACAACTACATGTTTTGATCTGCACAGACATGATCAATCTTATTCATGAAGGCTCTTCAGTATTAGATATGATGTCGTAATATGTGACTATGGTATGATTTAATTCTTGGTCTAACATTCTTAAATTATATTAACAAAGTTAAACAATAAAAAATGACCTAAAAAAATACAATATAGGAGCTTGAAATGCTAACTGTACGTTGAAAACTGAAAAAAATCCTTTAATTAAAATTTAAACATTTTTCAAAAATAGTGGGCGATAGAAAGATTCTGAGTTCATATTAGTTTTCAGCATAAAAAAGACGAATTAAAATCATGTATTGTATATTTGGAAACAAAAATTATGTTTACCAGTGTAATATACTAACTATAAAAACCACAAAAATAACACATTGATAATATATTTTACAATAAATAGGAAAATAACGATTATAATATATAAAATACAAATAATAATTAATGAATAGTACAAAAAACATTTTGTATTAAAAAGAAAAATAACTATTAAGAAATTCCTACTAATAAACACAAACTTTTTTCCGAAATATTTCCTTTTTATGAATCCCTAAAAATATGTGAAGAGAGTTTATTAGAAATGTTCGGAATTTGGGTTTTTAAAGTCTTCTTACCAAACAATAAATTAAAATTAATATTGTATATATTCTCTTGTGTTGCAATAAAAAGGATACATTACTTTTTACTAGGAATTTATTATTTTGGAAAAATAATTTACAAAGTGAGAAAAATGGAAATTTAGAGGGGTCAATGTACTACAATGCTTATAAAGATTAAAATTTTGGTCGTAGACAATATGCCTAAAACCATTTTAAGCGCTCTTTGTTCAAGTTTAGTTATAATTTTTAAATATTAGTCAGCTTACAAACCCCATATATTCACACCAAATCTTATTAAAGATTTGGTGTGAAGATATGGGGTTATGGATTACCCCATTAACATTAGGGCTTTATGCATTAGTAAAAGTGTTTTACATGGGAAGATATTTTTCGGTTAATAGAATATAGTCAGATAAGCTCTAATTTTACAAGAAAGATATTTTAAAAAAACAATCCCATTTCATTTTATTGTCAACTATTACACCTGGATATTGTTTAATCTCATTGTTTACTTCAATCAATTACAAGTACGTATTCCACTATTACTGGTACCAAATCTGAAGGAACAATTGCAAATGTACGCAATTAATACGAGCAATCAGTTTTAATCATTCATATGATCAGTTTTGAAACGTACGAGCATAGGTTTGTTTTTGTTTATAACGAGTTGGTTATTATCCATATTAAACATTTTATTAGATATTTATAAATCATGCAATCTTCAAAAATTATAGTTTTATAGTCCTTTAAATTTTATATTTATAGTTATTATAATCCATAAATATCGATTATAACTATGTATTATAGTAACTAAGCTCATTATAATCTAACTTTTAACAATTTTAAAATTTATTAAAATCATCCTGTAATAAAAATTCTGCTACATGAAGGTCTTTTGTGTGTGAATAGAAGTACAGTATCATCATCATACATAAAATCCAAACTGTGAGATAGACTGTTTATATTTTCGTTAACATAGATAAGATATAAAATGGGGTCTAGGTGACTTCCTTATAGTACCCAAAATTACAATTCATCAATAATAACAATAAAACCTATGATTATTCATACTAATACATAGTAGATAAATTAATATTTATAAATAAATATTTGGTGCCAGTGTGAGTGATTTACAATAACTGTAGCAAAGATCTGATTAGCCAGCTGTGTTAACAGTAATCAAATAACAGCAATGCTCTGCATTACAACGTTACAGTTACAGTATGTTTTTCTCCAAAGAAAAAAAAATAATAGAGCTCTTATTAAATTTAAAAAAAAGGGAGAGAGAGAGGGGGTAAGAAAGGAGCTCTTATCACAAAAATATCTGGAAAAACAGTGGTTCAATGATGTCCAAATTCGAGGAAGAAAACAAAAAACGAAAAGTAATCACAAATATTTTTTAATAGCATCTTTCAACAAGTTTCATAGAGACGTAGTTATGTTAGGTTAACATATCTGTAGTTTTCCTGCAGTTTTTCATAACAAATTTAATTAATTAATTGCATAGTTGAAATTAAATCTATTGCCGCTAAAATAAGAGCCCAATCTATTTTTACTGTCATAGTTATTGTAATTCAAACTCATCGGCAAAGATGTAAAAGGAGTAGGTTTTTAATAGTCAGAGGCTTTTGAATCCCGCACTTAAACAAAACTAATGAGAGACAAAAATATTTATTAATCTCATTTAGTACTCTGCTCTTAATTAAAATATCCTGTAGCGTAGGATACTAAGAGCTTATTACATGAGGTATGAAAGGAGGAAGGAGTGAGGAGGTATGAAAGGAGGAAGAGCGAATTAAATTACAATTAATAAAAGGAAAAGTGGTTTCAATAATGATGAAACATTTTTAATAAATTCGTTTTAAAATTTTTAATAAATAGATTACCAGTACAGCATACTGCGAAAGAGGACAGCGGTAAATAAAAATTGGAAATCGGTAACTTTGAAGACTCCATTACGTCAACTGATATTTAGAAACATGTACCTTATCGTATAAAAACATATACTCTTTAAACTTATAACGTGGAAACTAATGAACTTTACCGTAGTTTATCATATGTTAATAAAAATGTCCTATATATGATTGAAAAACATCTAAAAAAATTTAACTGCATCAGATGTTTTTACTTCTGACATTTCGTCAAAACTAGTTCATGGCTTTTTTTTTTGTTCGCCCTTTTGTTTTTTCCCAAGTATTATTTATCGAAAGTAGATTAGTTTGAATATTAAAATATTAATAAATAATCCAAATTTTTTTTTGTTACTCTATTTTTTAAAACATTAAAAATAAATAAAAGAACAAATTTTTTTAAAGATTTATATTGCTGAATTTAAAAAAATAATATTTTTGTTAACAGTTTAATACATGTGTATAATGTGTGTTTAATATATTTGTATACTAATAAAAATATATTGAATTAACAACGTAAATCAAATCAATAGAAATTGTTTTTTTAATTACTACATTAATTATATCTCCTCTTTTTTTTTTTGGCAATTTTTTTTTTAAATTTCTTTCGTTTATTAATAAATATTAGAAAACTTACTTTTTATATTTTAATCATTCATAATGATTTATTTTGTTTGTAGTTTTTTCTTCACTTTTTTTTGTTGAAATTTAAGAAATTGAGTGTTTTTTTTTTTAAGATTATATTTAAAAAAAAATATAAATCTTTAAATATAAAACTTAAAAAGAAATACAATTGTTTTATTTTAAGAGATAAACTTTGATGAAAATTAGTGTAATTTAATTATGATTTGTACTTATTTAACGTTAAATTTAAAAACTATTTTTTTTTTTTTGTTGTAATATATATATGTATATATATTTGTACATAAATATATTTTATAATTATTTGTAAGTAATTAAAACCTAATACAGGTAGGCTACACACAATTCATCTTCATCCTCTGATGTTATACCTAACGGTGGTTCCGAAGGTAAAAAAAATAAAATAAAAAAATATACCATTTTTAAAGCTGATCTCTGTACTCAGTATAAACAAAATATCTACTTATTTATTTATTTCCTTCAATTTACGGATTACAACTAAAATCCATTCTTTTCTTTATAAATCGATATAAATATTGAAATAAATCAATACAAATATTGAAAGCGCTTAGATTGTTTTTCTTGAAACCAATAATAAAATAAATAATAATAATAAGGAAAAAAATACAAAAGTTTTATACGTAATGTGTAATAAAAACATATTATTACAGATTGTTACAGATTATTACAGATTATTACAGATTACATATTATAACATATTATTACAGATGCATGCTTTTTGTATTAGACTTGTTTACATGAATCTAGAGATATTATACAGCCAGATTATGCGAAGATAGATAATTCAGTCACGCGCCTGTAAACTGGCGCTTATTTTCATCGACTGATAAAAGTGAAAACATAGTTATAAGATAAAATTTTCTATAAATATTGAGCTAAGAGAATTAATTAAAACAGTTTCCAGCGAGACGCAAGCAACATTGTTTCGACATACTACATACATCGTCTCGTTGCACGCATTATAGTACAATATCTTCTAGAAGTAAATAGAATAGTACGTACGGGTTATCTCTTTAAAAACTATTAAATAATTTATAATTTAACATTATTTAATATGCAATATTAAGTTATTTCAGAAAAATAATGGAAGTAGGTAATTACTAATATATAAAACTTAGTTTGTTCTGTTTTTTAAGTGCAAACACTTTATTAACGTATTAAAAAAAAAACTTCTTGTACAATACATAATTTGTAGCGTTGAGATAATAATAAGTTAACATTTATTAGTAAGCAATTTAGCTAAATATATCCGCATAGAGTATGCATGTCGAATTTACATGATAAAGATTGTTTTTTACTATTCTGCATCATATATCTAGAACTATACTGCAAGAAAAAAGCATGGTAATCAGTGAAAAAATGGTGTATGAATTTTGTTTTGCATTTCTTGACGTTTCATGTCTCAGGGAACTACAAATACAAAATAAGCGGGGTGGGGGGGTAATGTTCTCATATGTACCTGCATGTGTTGGTGTGTTTGAAGCTTACCAACTTTTGACTGGATAAACCGATTTTGATGAAATTTTATACAGAAACTCCTGTACATGGGGCAATTTTTTAGTAAACGTTTAGGGGCAATATCTTCAGGTGGTGAGAGAGGTTTTCGAGAGTTAATTTTCTCAACATTTTACAAACAAAACCCCACTTTATATTGAGCTCAGTACATGCATTATGCTTATCTTACTGTTTTCAAAAACAATTTCTGCAAAATTCCCTCTACTACAAAAATCGAAAAAATTATGTTTTTATTTATTGAATATTTTTAACAGATTTAAAAAAAATTTCTTCATAGGAAAAATAGTAGTGAAAATGAACTCCCCTCCCAAAAAAAAAGCATAAATAGTATTTTGGTGGCAATATTGAAAGAGGAAGAACCGATCGATCAGTGTCTAAAAATACCAATTTTGGAAAACATTTTTTTTGGTATATTTAAAATTTTTATAATAATATTAAAAAAAAATTTCATCGTAATTCAACTTTCCCCTCTCCACAAAAAAAAAAAAAAAGAAATTTTTGGGAAACTTTTTATTGGTTGTAAATTTTTCAGTGGAATTTTTTTCTTCCATTTAATGTAGTAAATGTATAAAAAAAAATTCTTAGAAGGTGATTTTGGAAACAGGGAAGCAGAAAAAAAATGAAAACCGATTTTTTTTTTGTTGGAATTATTTAAACTTTTTTTTGGTTTATTTAAACATTCGAGTATAATGATAATTTTACAATAAAACGATAATAAATTATCCCATTCCCAAAAAAAGAAAATCTTAGGTAACTTTTTGATTTTGTTTTTTTTTTTTTTATTTGCCGGCCTCCGTGGCGCGAGTGGTTGCTTCTCGGCCTTTCATCCGGAGGTCCCGGGTTCGAATGCCGATCAGACATGGCATTTTTCACACACGCTACAATTCATTCATCTCATCCTCTGATGATATACCTAACGGTGGTTCCGGAGGTCAAACCAAAAAAAAAAGACTTTATTTATCATTACTTTTCCAATAAATGAAAATAAATAACCAGTACTAGGAAAGTATTACAATTTTGTTAGCTTTTTTATTTATTGCAGTGATTTTGATAGGGCGATACATTAACTAATTTTATTTACTACTATATGTGTAACGCTTATGTCAACATATGTATTTACATAAATTATAAAATCCAATTACAATAAAGACAATGTAATACAGCTTACATCATTAAAGAGAATAAAATAAATAATGCAAAATGTATGTAATAACGAATGACAACAATCTCGTATAAATGCAATGCCAATTTTTATAAGGTTATCCCCAACAAATATAAATAAAACCAATGTTGCTGTTTCACCTAGATAAACGGTAATCTTTGTCAAATTGTAGGTTGATAAAAATGCTAAAAAGAAAAGATAATTTAAAAACAATTTAGGATATCATTACAGTATTTTAATAACAATTAAGAAATATATAGTATTATGTAAAATACAATTATTGTGCTTTTAACCGCAATTTTCATAAACACAATCACGTACTTCAAAAGGTTTTTTAATTGCAGTTCCTTGGCTGTTGTCAAATACATTTCTTGATTAGGATGATATATGCAAGATGTTTGATTTCTTACTTTCTCAATTGTTACAATATATAACAGGGAAAGGAAATTTTTTACTTAACTTATTTATTTGTTCCTTAAACATATGAACAAACATTGTGTTATAAATTTTATCTCTCACTTATTCACTGACCTTTATTTTATTGCTCTCAGTAAAAAGGTGGTTCCTCCACAGAATTTTTCAGCTACTTGTGTTTTTTTTTGTTTTGTTTTTGTGGACGAAAAACGTCTTGACGTTATCATCGCCCGGAATAAAATATAGTAATGTAAAAGGTACTATCGGAAAAAAAATCACATAAAGAATTAAAACTAATATCTCAGCTAAAAATTATTTAAAATACTTTAAACTAATGTCATAGCTGTAAAAATTAAAATTAAAAATTAGTTAAAATCTAAAAAAAAAAGGAAAAAGACATTCTGGAATCCGAGTGGGGTGTAAAAGGCCTCAACTAGAACAACAGAAAAACGAAATAAACACACAGAAACGAAACCTAGGTTAAAACTTAAAATATTAAAAAAAACTCACAATTATAACTAACACAGAATAACACGGAAAAAATATTACTAGAAACTTAAAATTAATATGAGTAAAAAGAATAACTAATATCACAATGGATAAACAAAACGCATAAATTAAAAAAAAAAGAAAAACACTAAACTGATTTTTAAGCACAAGGAAAAAACCAACATTTAAAATTTTGTATAATAAGTTAGTACTTCTTAAAAAAAACAGCAGTCGGTCTGAAACACCCTCTTATTATTTCCCAGAATTTGGTGAATGCCTCCTCTTAATCTGAATTTACGCCGCAACGCCGCATAACGTATGCAATCCAAAAGTATGTAGCGGCAGTTGCAACGTACGCATAGTGCTGCGTGCCCTGCTGACATCAGGTAACCATGTGTCATTCTGGTGTATCCTAACTAAAATCAATAGAGGACCACTTCCTACCATTTCTTCACCAATTTCTCTGTATGACGAGTCCCATGGCAACACAGAGTCTTTGATGTGCCAAAGTTTACTATCAATGGTAGCCATCCACTCACCTTACCACCTTGACTGAAGAGACTGTTTTATACAATTAATAAAATCAGAAGTAACAACACGAGTGGTTGAAGAAGATTGATTGCATGCGTCGTTAGCAGCGGAATCAGCTTTCTCGTTACTTGGAATTCTCACATGGCTAGGAATTCAACAAAAACTCACTTGTGTGTTGCGGTGATTACTCTCAGCGATTGCATAGTAATTTTCAGTGACTAAAGAATGTCTAGAGTAAAGATCTTTTAAAGCTTGGCGTGCACTACATTAGTCACTTCATATAAGGATATGACAGTATTTTGTGTTAAAATATTCAATGCCTTATTTATAGCGTACAGTTCTGCAGTAAAAATACATTTAATACTAGGCAGACCAAACATATAAGTTTTATCATTGACAACAAATGCGTAACCAACGGTAAAATCGTGTTTTAAACTATCTGTGTATATTACTGCGTCCGGGTTCATATTGGAAAGAATATGGTGAAAACTTTGCTGAAAGAAGATAGGCGGTGTTGATTGTTTCTTGTATACGCTAAGATCAAAAATACAATTTATATGGCTGATTTTGAACTATTGAATCTTCATGAAATTAAAAGTGTTAAAATCAGAGTTAAAAATTTCAGTTTGTATGTGTTTATGTATGATACGCACTGCCTCGTATTTGGCTCAATATTTTCAAAATAGTTTTACAGAACATCATAAAACTTCGTTGTATTAGCTTGTGTTTAAGGGTGAATATTATTAAACTATTTAAAAGCTTGAATGAAGAAATTGGAAGTACTGAGAGGTTTTATAATTGGAAATGGATTAGTTTTAAAAATTTTTAGTCGTGCATGCTTTTAAGTTTAATAGAAAAAATAATAATGACTCTCCCAAAGAACATTTCTTAAAATTTCTTTAACATTTGACAACTTCATGTTGTCGATTTTGAAACTTTTTATTATTATTATTGTTATTCCACATTTTCACAGCCTGTTGTCAATGTCATTCTCTAAACAAGGAGAAAATTTATACCGAGATTAGGCTTGCTATTGTTGACTAAGTGCTTTCATAAACCATGGGATGTGCTACATGGCACACTCCTTTGCATTACCGCGTGGGTCTTCCACTAGATCTTCAGTTTTTCAAGACTGTGTGCAGTCAATGATGATAAAAACAAAACTTAAAAAAGAAACCAATAACACTAGATGTTAAACAAATACTCACTCAATGAGTTTAAATTACTTTAAAATCTTGTGATTTTATTTTTAAATAATTTGCATTGCATTTTTATATCGTTCATTTTACATGATCAGCAATAACAGTCGCTGTCTTAAATTATTCAAAAGTGAAAAATGAATAAAAATTGTTTTATTATTATTTAATATCAAATTTTATTGTTAGAAAATTATTACTTAATGTAATACTAATTTACAATACTAGAACTAACAATAAAAAAAAAACAATTAATTTTTTTTAATCTCTGGGACAACCGTTAAGTATTGCTTTAGAGGATGAGATGATTTTTGTTGTAAAAATACCACGCCTGACCGGGATGCAAACCCGGGACTTCCTAATGAAAGGCCGAGAAGCTACCACTCGCGCCACGGAAGCCGGCAAAAGAAAAAAATTTTGAAATTAATATTTAATCGAATTGAGCATAAAGTGGAGGACATGAAAACAGACAAAAAAAATTACACCATCAATTTTTTGCCGTAACATCCGCTATATGTTAAACCCATTTAGAAAAATAAAATATCATCTTGTTCAAAATAGAAGGCTTAATATTTTAGCACAAACATATATTTTGATAAAATTAATATTTATAGAGATATAACGTATTGAAAAATAACGTGGCAGCCATTTTTTAATTTGCGAAATCCTGACTTTTTTCCTAATTTTAAAACTTCATTACCAAAACGCAAATAAAAAATTAATGTGATTTCTCTAGTTACTCTAGTTTCAGTTACTTTTATACGGATTTGAATACTAGATTGTGGATACCGGTGTTCTTTGGTGGTTGGGTTTCAATTAACCACACATTTAAGGAATGGTTGACCTGAGATTGTACGAGACTACATTTTATCTACATTCACACATATCGTTCTCATTCATCCTCTAAGTACTACCTTACGGTGGTTCAGAAGGCTAAACAAAAAAGAAAAAAAAAATATCTGATTTTATTTACCTTATATTTTATATATATTTATATCTTATTATATATATTTTATATCTTTTTATATATGTAGTCCTTTTATTTATTAGCATATATATATATATATATATATATAGCATATATATATAGCATCCCCCGTCGCGCCGCTTTGCCTGCGTTGTAGGCTGGCTTCGTTCACCCTTCCCATCTAGCTACAGAACTCTGACCCTTGGACCCCGCTGTGTTATTAAACTCATGCTTGTGAAAATAATAATGATAAATAAAAATTACAGCCTGTTCAATTTATAAAAAGTAACAACGTATTGTAATTTCTTCAGAGCAACAGTTTGGTTAGTTCAGAGCCCGAAATTTTAAGTGATTAAAAATGTGCGTTTCAAAACAGTCGGCCTCCACCTTAAAAATATTAGCTATAAGTGGTTATCCGTACTACGTACAGGTAAGAATGTAGTTTGCCTGGTTTTTAGCTTTACCCTTTAAACATCACTAGGAGGTGACCGTACTTTGTTTCTCATTAAAAAATTTAAAAAATTGAATTACTTTTATGTTTTTTAGTCAAGTAACCACAGGCAGATGCAACCAGTCGCGTCCATACACCATACCTTTCACCCCTGTACAGTAACCTCTTTCACTCTTTACAATGACAGCGGCTATGTTGGTTGAGCTGCCGCGTCATACATCATAGCATCACTTAAAAAATTGAAATTAAAAAATCCGAAAATGATTTTTAGATATTTATCTGAAGAGTATTTGCGAGACCCAATCTAGTGAATGCCTCGTTTAGTATAGTTGGAATTTGGAAAAATTTGGTAAATCAGTAATGAAATTTTTTTTAACTTTCTTCACCCATTTCAAGGTTGAATTTCGAGAAATCTAGAAATCAATTTTTAGACATGAAAACTACACACACCAAAAATCAAGTTGATATATTCACTTGTTACCGGTAAATTAAAAAGAATAGGAAGCTTTATTTTAACCTTTTAAATTCGGAATTTCGAAATGTCCTTCTTAATGTGCACTTAGACCGTAAGAAGAACATTATACAGATTTTCATCAATCTATCTTAAGTAATTTTTACTGAACGTTGACGAATTAGTCTGTCAGTCAGTCAGGACAGGTTGTTTTATATTTGTATATATATAAATCGAAAGCCAAATTAGATAAATATATTTTCATCTGATATAAATGATGTATTCTATAAAACATTCACTTTTCGTAACTGCATCATTATTATTTGAAAATATTATTTTAACAATATAATTGAAATTTTAAAGTTTCTCCTACCTTTATATCAAAAAACCGTTATAACTCTTATGGATTATAACATAATATTTTTAAAAAAGATTTAAAAAATATTGATTTTTTTTTTAAGTTACAGTTTTTCCGTAATTCAAGAGTTTATTTTTTCATAGTTTTATTTTTATTTTTTCAAATCATTATGTTTTCATCATTAATTTCCTTTTTGAAAATTATGTAATATTTTTTTCTGTTCTGAAATTATAGTAATAGTATAATATATAGCAGAAATATAATATATATTCTAGATCTAAGATAATCATGGAGTCGTTTTAGCAATAATCGTAAAATAAATTTTTATTTCATTTTGATGAGCTTATCTCGTAATTAATTATTTCCTCAATTCATTTTATTTTTTCTAAATATAATTCATAGAGGAAAAACTAAGAATATTATCCTTTCATGCATCTTTTTTTCTTTTTATTTTTAGAAAACAGGCTTTTCATAAAATTGAGACTCTTTTCCCCTTCTTTGATAAAAGGTTTTATTTCTGTAGAAAAGTAAGTAATGAGACGCAACTTCATTCGAACAGATTTTAAATATGTTGATCTATTATAGTTCATAAATAAAATATTTTTAAACAATATTAAAATATAAAATTAATTTAAAAAGAAGACATATCAAAATATAAGGATTTAAAAAAAAAATAATGCACTATAGTATACTCTCTAACAGCCAGAAAATAATTCATTATCTCCTTTTTCAAACGAGAATTTTATTTTTTACAAATATAGGAATAGAGACTAAAAAGCACGTTAAAAAGAAATTTTAAATAAGTGTTTACTTCAGATATAATACTAACGTATTACTACAGAATATTTTTAGTTAAATAAAGCTTTTATATTGTACAAACAAATGAAAAAAAAAAAAGAAGATAATTGTGAAGTTAATTACAAATTATTAAACTGTAATTAATTAATAAATTAGTAACACTTGTAATTTCATTCCAAGTATAAAAAAAAATCCAAAATAAAACTTTTCTCAAATATAATACTTTCTATTAAAATTTCCCTATAATTCTGTTATTAAGAGAAAATGTTATAGGCGGTTCAATATTTTTGCATCGGAAAAAGAAGAGAAATTAAGGTGGAAATTAATTTTATTAACTTTGAGTTACATAAAATTTGTTTATCTAGCCTTTTCCTTTTTTCCTTAGTATGACAATTAAGTTAACTACTTAAGTAGTTAAGTAGTTTTATAATAAAAAATTACCAATCAATTACAGAATTTATTTAATTTATTTATATTAAAAATAATAATAATTTTTTTTTTTAAATTCATTTACGTTCAAAATATATTGTGTTTTAGAAAATGTTAAAAATTATATCTGTTGATAGAATACGGAATAAAAAGGTCTAAGCTGAATATTAATTAAAGGAAGTTGTTAAAAAATGTAAAATAATAAAGGGTGGAAAAATATTAGAACATAAATGGACCGCAGAAAAGAAAGGATGCAGGACGTATTAAATATTTGAAAATTAAAAGATAATTACTGAAAAGAAAGAACGCGAAGGATTGTCAGAGTCCTTTTAATAAATTTTTGTTAAAAGAAATAATTAATTTGAGGCAGTTAACTAGTTCTTCTGTTCAGTTAATCTTTTAATAAATATCTCCTATATTCAGAAAATTTTCACCTTCGTTTAATCTTCTATATTTTTAAATAAATTACTTTACCATACGTCAATAAAAAACAGTACATATTTTTTGCAAGAATACCCCACAAACTTAAAAAAAATAAAATATATATATGTATAAATAATAGCCAGTCGCGGGACTGGCCAACAGAAGTGAAAACTTAAAACAAT
Organism: Zanna intricata; assembly: GCA_010016005.3. Classification (NCBI taxonomy): domain Eukaryota; kingdom Metazoa; phylum Arthropoda; class Insecta; order Hemiptera; family Fulgoridae; genus Zanna; species Zanna intricata. Next base: position 13,978 of record JAAAKQ030372132.1, read on the forward strand.
GAGTACCGATCATTGGTTAATAATTATATTTGGTTATATTGCTGATTCTAATGTATGTGATTATTCATTTAAAAAAACTTAATGGACTACTTAAGAAATCTATTTATAATATAGTGTAGTGGTTAATTAAATAATTTGATAATAAAAATTAAATTGGTTTTTCTTTATTAAATAAACGTTAGAAAATATTTACATTTTAATAATGAATTATAATTTTTTTTTTTTTACAATATATTATTATTATTCTATTTCTATAATTTTTCTATATATTATTTATACTATTTCTATATATTATTAATATTATCATTATCTTATAAAATTTCTGTAATATTTACATTATCAGATTTTTCTAAAAATGAAATAATTGTTTATGATAATTAAAATATGAAATAAATACTCTTGAATGAAATCTATCAAGATATCTTGTAAATTTGCTATGTTATTTTTACACTGAGTTTAAAACATTTTTTTACAATTAATTTTATATAAACAACTTAACAAACACTTCAATACGTATAGATATACACATCCATATCTACAAAGCAATGTGCTTCGGATAACTGTAACAGTCTTTCTATACTGTTTTAATGTATACGTATAGGCGTACTGATATGAAGGAAAGAGAAAAAAAGATAAAAAGAGCGGGAGAAAGAAGAGAAGTGGTATCAACATCTTTCTTTACTTAATATTGATGTAAACGTAAATGCGCATATGCGTAATTATACAGGAAAAGCAAAGAGAAGTGTATCGGTAATCACAGATGTGATTCCCGATGTTTTTTCTTCAACCTCTCGTTCTATATATAAATTATGCGTATATATGCATAAATTCTTGCTCCACGTGATTTAATCATTTGAAGTTTTTTTTTAAAGAAAAATGTCATAAGTAATTTTCAAAGTTATCAGGAAAGATTAAATTTTATACTTTACATAAATTCGGGAAATTTATGCAACATTATTGAGCGATTTAAAAAAATAATTTAATTAAAATTTATTATTATTTGTTAATATTAGCGACATCCTATTAGGATAGTAGTAATTATTACATCCAATATCAGTAGTTGATGTCACGTCAAATTAAAATTTAATAATCCGGTTTTTTTAATTAATGCTAATAAAATAAATTTTACATTTAAGTTACAGAAATTTATTCTTCTAAAATATTTGTACATAATCACATAACAGAAAGTGTAAATACAAAGAGATAGATTAATATTTAGCTATTTTTTTTTTTTTTTTTTTTTTTTTATTAATCTATCAAAATGATTACCTAATTGTATTATTATATTTTGTATATAACATCTTTTTTTTTCTTTGTACTAAAAAAAGAACTACACCGGAAATTGTGTGGAAGATTAAAAGGAAACCGTGATAATGTTATAAAAAAAAGTAGACAATTAATTATAAAAAATAAAAAAAGTTGGCTAAGTATTGCAAGATTTTCCATGCTGTTAATAATAAAAATTGAAAGAGTTTGAAACAAAAAATATATTTTTAGATGTAAGGAGGTAAATTAAAACAAAATACTTTTCTAAAAACATTCATATATAGGTTAAAATTCGTAAAATTTTACGAAGAGTAATTAATTTTTTTTATAAAGACCATAAAAGTAATCCTTTCTAAATATCACCAATAAACATTACTTTATATTAATTTAGTTTTCTCTATTAAAAAAGTAGTCTTGCTTCAAACTTTAGCAACAAGATGGTTTATATTAATCTGATGGTCAAGTCGGTACAAAAAAAAAAAAAAAAAAAAAAAAAAAAATGGAATTTGTGTCGATCGGTTAATATTTGTAGAACCAACCCCATAAAAAAAATATCACATAGAATAGAAACACATAAAAAAGAAATATCATATAAAAACAATTTACGTCGCGAGCTTATAATATTAATTATATTAAAAATTTATCTGTTTCATCATGAAATTAAACAGACAGCTAATAGAAATACAGCAAGAAGTGTTTATCATGTACGCATGATAAACACATTACACTGGATTATACTTAACACAAGACTTAATTTAATTTTTAAATTAATTAATATGAGTTTATTATTTTTATCTCGGTTTTTTAAAAATCTTTTTATCTTATTCTCTATTCTTTTCTATTCTGTATTTTTTTTTTCTTTTATTATGCCTAATTGCTTACTTTCATAGGCATAAATTTGAAAAAAAAGTTGTCGATCGATTGAGTAAGTTATATTATGTACGTAAATCTGGACGGCAAATTTTATAATTTAAGACAACAATATTTCACTGAAACTTAACATTTTACATCTTATATTCTGTTTAAAAATAAATTTTATCTTTTTAACGTAATTAAAGTTATTCATTCTCGCATGTTATTTGGTTGGCCGGGTTCAGTTAACGGCTAATGACAATATTGCTGAATTTTTAACATTATTTTTTATGTTTCCAAGCTCTTAACCGGTTGTAAGGAGCCTTTAGTATGTTCTTTGTAGGGGGAAGAAATTTTATGTCACGACTAAATAAAAAATAATTGCTTATCGCTTTACAAATGTTATATCCTTGTTTACATACATTTCAAAGCATATTTAAACAGCCGGAAACATATGTGTAAAAGATGTTTTATTAACATTTCCAAAGTACCACTTTTTTGTCTTCTGTAATATATATATTTTTTTAAGCATTTGTAAAGTCTGTATACTTCCTCTTTCGTCATTTCCTCTTTTTTAAAATTTTTTTTTGTCATACATAACGTCTGAGTTTATTATTCGTGTTTCTTTTTCTTCCTTATATGTAGCTTTTTGTTTTTTTAAATCTTTCTCATAATGCCCTCTAAGAAGCAATTGAATCTAGGACGATTATTTACCGTCGTTAATAGTAGCCGGGTTTCACCAGAACAACAAACCAAAGAGGAAAGAGATCAGTGCCTGGAGGTTGAACGAGCATTCTAATGCGAAATGTTCTCACAAGTATCAGGAAAATGAACGTGTCGGAGGTCTAAGGGTGGATCCCCTGCCTAAACGGTCAAACGAGCTAATCGAGCCCTGACCGGCTAATAAACAAATATAATTCCTAGGTAAACAAAAAACGTCATGAATACTTCAATTTTCATAAATTCAATTCAGAAGAATTCTCCTAATTTCTCTTTACTCTCTTCTTATTCATTTATTTTATTTTTAAATTGAAAAAAGAATGTAATTATAATTTCTAATCTAAAGTTAACACTAAATCTCGTGATAGCGGTTTCTATTTATAGATCTCTCATGTTAGACTAGCGATATAACCTCAAATATACAACACGTGAATAAATAGAGAAATAGTAAAAAAAATAACTTCAATTTTGAAGCGAGGAGAACTTATTATGTTGTAACATACTAAAAATAAAAATGGGCCAGTTATCGCTCCATAATATTAATTTCCTTCATTTTATATAAATAATAGTTGCAGTAAACATAATATTATTTATGTAAATTAATCTTTTCGGTTTAAATATTTTAAGATATACTTTGAACTATTATAAGTAAATAACGGAAAAAATGACTTACCCATTTGTCAAGTATCCAGGATCCTGGAAACACCAGTGTTATGTACGATAACATGTAAATCATTGAAGTCCAATCTACGAGGGAACTGGGAACGCTGTAGAATTTTGAAACAACGTTGCCAATTATCGAGTACTGAATCCACTGCATAGCATTCGACATGGAGTAAAAGACGAACAGGGTCAGGATCAGCCATCTTCGACGATAAACACGACACTCTGTGGCCTGGTGCGTCGGCACAGCGGTCACTGAAGCCGCCGCTTCCTTCGCCCCTGGCAGTCCTACGTATTCCGCAGACATTACTGACAGTGAAATAAAATCGACAGCATACACAACACAACCACACTGCTCTCTTATCACATGTCTTATCAATACGCATGCGCGCATTAACCACTACCTATCTCTTCTATTACACATTGTGTAATGCACTTTCACACATGCGCGCGTTCATATATATGTATACATACAACGCACACCACCCACACACACACACACACACACCACGCATTGAATTCAATCTCAAACAGATAATAAATCATGAAAGTACTGTTTATTATTTCTTTAAAAAAAAGAAAAGTTATAATATTACTGGTTTCATGTTTATTCAAAGGTTTAAAACAACTTAATCTGAATTATTTATATGAAACTTGAAAATAACTTTTATTCAAGAATGAATTAAAAAATCTTTTTAATAAATTTGCGAGAGAATACTTGAAATAAGTTTTCAACAAACAAAATTATTTAAATGATTTAACAATTTTATTCAAACCAAGTATATTCTTTAAGAATAAATAATTATTAAAATTTCATTTAAAATTAATATATTCTTAAGTTTATAAGAAGATAATAATTATTATAAAAGTTTAAAAAAAATTATTTTTCTAAACCTGTAAGATATATATTTTTTTCTAGCCAGTAAAAAAATCATATCATTTTATAAGTGTTATTTATTGGCTGGATCTAAAAAAATAATTTAAAATATTTTTGTAATAAATTGTAAAAAATATAATAAATAAATAAAAATAAAATCTATATTAGTTGGTTATTTGAACAAAAAACGTGAAACAATCTTCTTACTCAAAATCAAATAATAATTATCAAGTAAATGAAATATTAATCTAATAGAACAAAGGAACAATAAATTAGAAATCATTTTAATTGCAATAAAATTTATTCTGTTTACCAAACATAGTTGAAATACACATATCCGAAATATACATATACATATCCGTTTGGATATCTATATTTGAAGTTCCTCGATGAATTGCAATTAGCATATTTTAAAAGTAAGTTAAATAATTACGTAAAAAGTTTAAACATTTTTTACGTTATTAAAAAAGAAAATTGTAATTATTAAAATCCATGTTTATTATAATTTATTTGAGTATTTATTTTCAATAGTAATCAAAATAAGTAAATTAATAAAAGTGAAAAAAATCCTTCATATTTAGTAATATCTGCCTTCATGGCCTACTTTATAAATTGAAAAAGCCTTCGTTAACCGTATTACGTAATCCTATACAGCTACATAGAAGGACGATTTTCCCAGGTGAAGTAAAACCAAGACTTGCCTGAAATTGTTTTACTGGATTGGGTGTTCTTCAGGGTTCAGTTCTGGAGCCGGTTCTATGCACGGTCTTCACTACGGACCTCCCGACTCCAGATTAAGTTGTTTTAGGTCCTCAGACTCCTCCTCCTTTGCAGATGATATGGCAATTCTGGCTGTGGATGCTGACTTTATCATAATTTCTGGTTAACTGCAAACGGTATTGAATCAAATTAATTAATAGCTAGTTAAATGGAAGATAAAGGTTAATCCAAGTCTACGCATGATACGTTTGCGATGAGGAGGGGTAACTGTCCGCGAGTTCAGTTTAATGGCGTTTTCATCCCCCATGCTAACAGGGTGTGATACCTAGGACGGCATGTGGATTGTCGTCTAACGTGGAGGAGTTGGGTCAGGGAGAAAAGGATGCAGTTTAATATTAAGTTCAGGGAGATGTACTGGTTGACTGGAAGAAGGTCGCAATTATCATTATCTAACAAGCAATTGTTGAACTCAGCGGTCCTAAAAACGATTTAGGTCTACGGAATCGAACTCTGGAGCACCTTAACTGAGCAACAGTTATAAAATCGCTGTCCAACAACGAATTCGGACAATGATTCTAGAACAAACTATTTAAAAATATAACAAAAGAATTACGAAAATCACCGAAATACAAGATTATCTGGGATAGTCAACCGTTCGAAAGGAGATACAGCGATTCGATACAAGATGCAAAACGTCACTGAACAAACACGTGAATTGGCTCGCGGTTAATCTCCTGCATAACAGCGAGGATGTTAGGTGCCTAAAGCGACTACATATATTAGATTTCTAAGTTCTCCGAGATTTGAGGTGAATGAGCTACCCTAGAGTGTTGTGCATCATCATAAGTCTTCGCCACTACTTTTGTTCGTTCTTTGATTTGATTCACTGTTTCTGTGTGATCAGTTATTCTTTGTGTGAATGATAAGTTCCTTTTTTTTCTTTTTACATTCTGAACTTTTTCAATCTTCCTTGGATTCTTCTTTCTATTTACTTATTTTTGTTTATTATACATTTATTATACTGTACAAGTCAACAAATGATTTTAAAAAATTTGGTTGATCTTCTAAAACAGTCAGAAATAGGAGATGTCTCATGGTTTTAATACACGAAAAGCACTTGAATACAAGAAGCCTAGTCAGAGTTGGTTTCTATGAGAGTAATAATATTTGTTTTATTTGTTTAGTCCAATCTTCTTGTAAACAAAATGAAGTTATCACTTAAAGAATTTGATTCGTCTACATTTACTGGGTATTTGTGCTTGTATGATGCAGTTATTCAGTTCACAAAGGAAAGGGACCGGAAACTAATTATTTACTCTTGCACGGAATGCTTATTCCTGAAAAATAACTCTGCCATTCTTATGTCAGATTACCTTCATTACGATTATGGTATCTCGTGAAACATTCAATTAATCTCTACGTAAAGTTACGAATGTTTCAAATAAATATTCGCGGGTTTTCTTCTTTTTTTTTAAACTCATAGCAATTATTAACACACCAGATAATTTAGGTGAAAAGGAGTTTCATAATGTTTAAAATAGTATAAAATAATAACGTTAACTCACTAAAACGCAAAGAACTAGTCAACATCCACCGATATGTTACTGTTTTAATATAATTACTAGAATCGATTTCTAATTTAATATGTAATTTTTTTTTTATGTTTCCTCTCTCTTCCTCTAATTGAAGGCAGTGATCCTTGTTAAGGGGCCTTGTTAAGCAAGATCCTTGCAATATTGTTAAGTATTGTAGGGTTGAGAACCTTTATTGTAGGGCAAGGGTCATTACTCTGGGAGACATCAATACTCTGAGAGTAACGATGTCCATTATACAGGAACATCCTACAGTTAATAGAATAAAGGTGTTATTTTTAGGGGTGAATACTACTTTCAGATTGGTGGAATTTATTTACTAATAGTATGATAATGTATTTGTTTAGTGAAGAAGAAATGGGAAACCTGCACAACAATTCACTTATCTTTTTATTTATTTAAGAAATAAAATAATAGTTCAAAGAGCATTTACTTATACATTTTATTCATTTATTGCTTTCCAATCTATATTACTGTAGCAGAGCTATAGCTGTAGAAGGGTAATTATTGTAATCGGTCCAATTTGGGCATATGCGGTTTTACCGGATCTTGACGTTTTGACACCTGGGAAACCCAAAAAACCGGGAAATTTCCGGATGTTAATGTTCGTGTATACTGTGTTTGGTGTTAGCCACAAATCTACATCCTACATCTCCAGATCTACTAGACCGATTTTGACTTAGATTACTTCTATACATTGGGCATTGTTTCTATTAAAGTTTCAACTTAAAAAGTCTCCCTTAATTATCATATTTTTTTCTATTCAATGTTTGCAAATCTTTTGCAAACAGTCGCGTAAGTCTGAAAAAATTTATGTAACTTTTTAGCAGTTTTTTTTCTAATCAAGAAGGAACATTTATGAAATGCTAAGCCTAAATTATGAAGTCACTTCCTTAAAAATCAGGTTTCCAACCGAGAATTAATCATTAAAGTTGGAGTAGCGTTTCAAATGAAAGGTAAAACGAAGCCAAATAAATTCTGAAAATGTTGGAAAAATATTTTTTTCGAGATGATTTTTTACAAAAAAACAAAAATTTGTTAAAAATTAAAAAATAATATTTGCAAAAAAAATTTTTGTAAAATCGTTCCCCTACCCCAAAAACTGCCAAAAACGCGGTTTAGCTGGGATTCAAACTCGATCGCTTGGTTGACTCGGTACCTGGTGTGTTAAACCTTGTGGTTACACTAGTCAACCGACCGAACAAGCGAAATTTGTTCTATGTAAGTTGTGAAATAACATTTATTTATTTAGTGCCAACCGTCCATCTGTAGTACCGCCACATCCGCACGAATTAAACACGTTATGCGCACGTGCTTAAGTTGGAATCATTTAATTAAATAAAATGATAAATGTTTAAAAATTAAGTTGTATGAGTAATCCGTGCATTAAAAAAAATCCACAGATATAGGTTTGTTTTTTTTTTTTAACGAAACGAGGCTAAAGCTGCGTCCCGGAAATGGCCTAATTGTTTTGTCAGGTTTTTTTTTATGTTCATGATTTTTGAGAATTTTTTCAGCTAACGTTTATCATAATTCCTTTTTTTTCATATATAAAAAATATCTATTTCATATATAATACATAGATACCCATTTTAAAATAAATTTATGTATAATTTGATATTTATATGTGATTTAATTCAGACGACTATATTGTATACAGTACTTCTAAGTCAGTTCTTGGAAATATTTTAAAATAATTAAATATGAATATCGTCTGTAAAAATATAAATTTTAGTATGATAAAAGTAATTCTTTAACAACTTTATGAAATTTAAATCTATGTTGTCTATAAAGATAATATACAACTGATAACACTTGTAGATGACTCGACATGTTACTACTAAGAAATAATGTACTCATTCTTGTCAACTGCTTTTAATTTTCTTGAATTAATATTATATTGTAAATGAATATCCTACTTTTAAATGAAATAAAATAAAAATAAATTGCATATAAATACAGAGTATGGAATCTCAAGTTATATGACACTTTGCGTAATTTTAAATAATATTTTTTTTTTATAGAATTGAAAATAATTTTAATAATTTTTATTGGTTATACAGGACTATAAATAATTTCGGCTATTGTCAATAATCAGTATTTTATATAAAATTTACGTTTTACAACGAAAGAGGTTTTTTGAATCTCAATCTTGTATTTAATTTATTAAAATTTTATTTTATTTACATTTTAAATTCAGAATTTAATAGATGAGAGGGAGTAAAATTTTGAAAGTTTTAAGGTAATCTTTTGCTGTCTTTTAATTCGACTACCATAAATAATTGCAACTCTTGTTTATGAAATGAAAGTATGCATATAGATGAGTTACATATCGGGTATCTTTTTGATTAAAATAATAAACGATAACGGTAAGGAATCAGTTACTTACCGTTAAAAAGTAGGCGTCACGAAAGAAAACAATTTCTTATTGAAAATATATGTTCTATTTCTTAAAAATACTTGATGCAAGAAAAATTGGTACTTCTTTTTTGAATTTGCCCCCCAAAATTTTCAATTTTTTTTTCACGAATCTGTATAAATATACCCAAAATGTAATTCTACTCTAATATTGAGCTGGAAAAACACTTAAAAAAAAAATTATTGAAAATTTTATGGATTTTGTTTTTTTTTTTTTAAATCACGTTTCTTCATCATAATTTTGCGTGGTAATGTTATTGTATAACATTTAAATGAATTGAAGCAAAAAAAGTGAAAATTTTGGGGGGGCAAATTCAAAAAAGTACCGAAAAATTTGACTTTTACATTCTTTTATAGGTTATGAAAGCAAAATATGTAGATGGTTTATTAATTATATTTACATAATTAATACAAAAATTGTGGGTTTTTTTATTCTGTCAAAAAATAGATCAGACATTTATTAAAACAAATTATGTTATTATATTATTAATATTTTATCTTTGAATAATTTTATAGATTAAAAAAAAAAAGTTTAGCTACAAATATTTTGTTATTTTTAATTTATCTTTTTATTATAAATTTCATTATCTAAGCAACGTAAAGATTGTAATGTAAAGGGATAATTAATACAATAAGAAAAAACACAAAATTCTTATTTTCATATTAAAAATAAAATTAATCTAATTGCATAAAAACAAAACAGTTTTAATTATTTGCAGAAGAAGAATGTAACAAGTCAAAATATAATTTTTTGTGTTGACGTATTGGGAATGTATTAGAATTATCGAAAGACAGTAGAGAATGTGGTCATGTAGTACTTTCACTAATAAAAAACAAAAAAAAGATGAGCAACACAAGAGTTGCATAGAATTCAACTTTGTTTTGAAAACTTTGTTTTTCAAAACAAAGTGTTTTGAAAAATTATCTACTTAAAGTTATATCATTCTTGTAACCCGAGCAAATGGTTATTACTCTAATTTATGTATTTATCACCGTGTGTTCCAATTGTTTTAGACAGTAATATAATAATTTATGCCATCATTTGTGAATTATAATACCTTGATAACGTAATATAGAATTAGCAATTAAATTTAATGTATAATATACTATTATTACAGGCGATCAAGGTGGCACACAATATGTGTGGGAGAAATGCCTTAAATGTTTGTATAAAATATGATACTTTGTTTGTAATTTGAGTATATATATATATATATAAAATACACAATATACTGTATACATAACGTATAAATAAATTTTATGAATAAAAAGTACAATTTTTTATGCTTAAGTAAGTCAATGAAATTTATATGTGCGCGTTTTTTTTTCTTTCATAATAGGATTTTAAAAAACAAGATAGAAGTAATAAATGGAACTTTTAGAAACATAATCATTTATAATTTCTGATGTTGATTTCTAACGTGGCTTAGTTTCTTAGATGATTATAGAGACATTGTATATTTCTATATTAATGTAGTGTGAATAGGCCTTTGAATGAATGATTTGGTTTTTATCAAGATTAGTCTGTTATCTGGATATAATTGTTTACATATTTTTACGGCAGTATCCGTGATTAATAATTTCAACGAATGTAATTATGTCAATAACTGCTATTCTTAACTAAATATTGTTATTTATTATTTGGTATCCATATATAAAGGGATTTTCCTGGATATATAGTTCTTTAGATATAATAATATACTCTTATTAATAGAATAAGAGTATAATTTTATACATCATTTCTTTATGTAGTAACAATTTCGATTTAGTTTATAATAATAAAAAATTATTTACTCTTGAATTTAAGTGGAATGAGAAAAAAAAAATAAAAAAACTCGTTTCATATCGTTTTGTTGTAACTTTTATAGATGTTTTAATGAAATAAAGGATTTTAAAATTAATTTAAAGATTATCGATATTTTTTTTTTAGTTAGAAGATTAACGTTATATCGGGAATTACAATATGACTAGATAATTGAAAAAACTTTTTTTTTTACTTTCTAAAGAAAGGGGTAAATATGAATTTAAAAGTCCGTGTGATATTTGAGTCTTATTTTTTTTGGGGGGGAAACATAAAGATAAGGGAAAAGGTCTATTTTCCGGACGATAAGGGGGTAAATTATACCTTATTGCTTCTAAGAATTAATTTTACCTCATTACAAATGATTGGAAATAAAATATCTAAGTCAAAATGAGCAGGGCTATATACTTAAACTGTATTTTATTTTATCAAATAATACACAAACAATAATAGATTGTTTAATTATTTCCTTTAAACCGACCGTATTAATAAATAAATTCTTCTTTTGATTACAAAAAAAAACCTATTTAAGTCATAATATTTGAAGAATGAAAAGTTTTAATCGATCAAACTACTGTTCGAGAGTTTTTAAATCTTCGAAATCAGTCAGTTGGTGAAGTTAAAGGTGTGAACACGAAGTATGTAAATATAAATTAGGTTGAATGAGAAACCCACCGGGTTAGTCTAGTGGTTAACGCGACATCGCAAATCAGCTGATTTCGAAGTCGAGAGTTCTAAGGTTCA
>JAAAKQ030372243.1:8115-23640 GCA_010016005.3 Zanna intricata
CACTAGATTCCACAATACTGACCCTAACACCAACTCTTGTGTCGCACGTCATGTCAAAATCCATTTCTCCTTCTTCCGTGTATGCCTTTATCCTCCGATAGCGAAGGTAGTAGTTGACGAATGCTATCCCTGTTCCTAAGAGCCTCCACGATCACCCTCCAGGGGATACTGTTGAAGGAAATTTCCACATCGAGGAGCACCATAAGTGGATCTGTTGGCACCAGGTGCGCGCTGCATGATACTTGGTCCACTCGGTAACATAACTGACGGTATCCACAGTGGATTTCCCCTTGGTAAAACCGAACTGTTTCACAGAGAGAGTCCCCCTCAGTCTTGATTTCATCCGAAATGCAACTACCTAAAACACATACATACACTTTTGGCAGTTTGTTTAGGAGGCAGATCAGTCTATATTTTACTGTTTCCTGGCCTGTGCTCTCAGGTTAAGGGATTAGGACCAGCTTAGCCTTCCAGCTGTGTGGAAACATCTGACCTGCACATTCAGGGCCTCTAGGACCGCCCAAGGGTGATAGGTCACTAAACTCATAACTGCGCCCGGCACCCCGTCCAGTCCCAAACTTTTTGGCCACAATCTGTCAAGCCGCAGAGTGCAGTTCCTCCTCCGAGAAAGGCCTGGGAGCCACTTTCTCGACCTCTTCCCACAACAGATCCACGACGGGAAGAATGTCAATACTGCCCTCTCTGTCTGGTCTCTACACAACAAGAGAAGGTGCTTACCAAACCTCTTCATCACTATTTGATAAGCCCTTCCCTATGGGTTTCCATCCAGATCCTGTATCAGGTGGGCCCAGGCCTCCTATTTCGCCTTCCTGATCTCTACGAGAGGTCTCCAGCTTTGTTCCATTTTGGTCTTCTGCGGATGAGCGAGTGATGAGTGGCTCTCCACTCTCTCTGGGTTTCTCCTCCTAACCCTTAGAAGGGTTCTTCTGGCCCTGCAAGCCACTCTCCTTAAGGTCGCAATACAGTCGCTCCATCAGTACATCTTCCTTCGCCGAGAGGTCACTGTAGCAGCTTCCCTTTAGCTGCCTCTGATATAGTCGCCAACTCTTCAGGGTCTGAGTTCCCCTCGAGGGCCACCTTCGTAGCTGTTAGATCAGTGACTCTACTGATTTGTCTCTCTGTAGGTTTCCATCTCCAAGGCAAAACCCTGTCGCCTGCAGCACTATCCATTATGTTGAACGCGATCGCTTGGTGGTTGCTACCATATTCATCCTCGAGGACCCTCCAATCTACAACCCTTAAGGCAGCCCAGTCTGTTACAGCTGTTATATCTATAACAGACCCACTGCCTCTGCCCACAAACATGGGCACACTTAGTTCATTTATCATCACTAAGCCCTCTGAGGCCAGCATTGCCACCAGCACATATTCCCTATTGATGGATCTGAAGCCCCCCCAACTCTTTGCACTCCAAATTCAGATTCCCTATGAGAATCACCAACTTCCTCTCTCTTGCAATGGTTATCTCGAAATTTTTGAATACACCCATGAGGCGCCTCCTGAGTGCAATTCAGGGATATGTATGCCGTAATGAGGACATAGTTCAAGAGTTTGGTCAGAATATAACGTTCCCAGATTCCGCTCTAAAGATAGTATATGTCTGGATACCTCTCAAATGCCCACGTCTGTCACGATCCAAATACCAAACCTTCTGTCACCAATACTAACAGGTTGGGCTCAGTGACTGATAAAAAATCCACTTCTTGGTCCGGCGCACCAGCCTATGCAAGTTCGTGGGCGGTCACAATTCTGTTCGTATTCAGGAGATGGCACCTCATTTCCTGGCTGAGCAAACCCAGCCTCTAGTCCGATGCCCTTAATCCTTGCAGTCTATGCACTTTGGCTGGTTTCTGCAGTCAATTTCTTTGAGCCCAACTTCCCTGCAGTAATAGCAGCGCTGTGATTCAGTCCAATACACTTTGAGGCAACATGGCCGTTGCCCCAGCACCTTAAACAGGTAGTGTCCGGTGGCGGATCACCCTCTGACAGGACTGCCACCTGACCAATAGCCTTCTTGCAGAGGTCAGTTTGACTGCCTCCCTCTGCGAGAGGATTACCGTCGCATTTTGCGTGGATCCAAAAGCTGGGAGCATGGAGGTCACTCATGCATGGGTCTCCTCCCCCCACCTTCTTCTTCACTGCCTGCTTCCTTGATGGCCCGTTGTCAAGATCTTTGATGAGCATGATCGTCATCCTTTCCAGTTAGCTACCACAACCATAGGCGCCGCAGAGGACAGCTCACTGATAGTATATCAGCTGTCAACTTCTTACCAACTGTGGACTTCACTTTGTTCAGAGTAGGCTGGTGTAGGTCCCCCCCCCTCAGTTGGCTCAACACAACAGTCTTGGTCTTTGTTTGCTTTTCCAGGGCCCGAGGCATATCACCGCAAAGGAGAATGGTTCATTCTGGCCATTTCTTCTCACCCAGAGTTCTGCTATCTTTCTTGCCAGCTCTCCAGTTTTCCTCCGTGTTCAGCCTAAAGCCCCAAGGGTTTTAGGTTTGGGGGCCCAGGTAGCTGGATATAGGAAAACAGATGTTTCACTATATAAAACTATACATGGCACTTAAAAAAATATTATAATTCCTTGTCTTTAAAACTATAAACTATTGTCACAAATAGTATATGCTACACTAGAAGAAATTATTAAACCTATAAATCTTTATCAATTAAAATTAAGAACTACCTGTCTATCACAACCACATGTTTTTCCTTAAAAACTACTAACATTAATAATTACACTTCCAATACACTGATTTTGATGGTTTATGTATCAAAATTCTTGTCCGCATTAGAACTATTACATTATCGTATAAAGAACACATTACTATATAAAGAACTTTAAAAACCACTTAAAACAAAAATCAGTTACTGCAGCTTCACAGGCACATCAAATCACTCCCATGCCTCGATCTTATCCTTTCGGAAAAACTTACTTGGACATTTGGTGCAGCACATTCATCATTCAGCTGTAGTTATCCTTGTCACAAACAAAAATCTCTAAGTCCTTATAATCAACATTTCGTTTGGGACATCAATCTTGAGTTTGATGTTCTGGTGGTGGAGGCAGACATAAACTGTATGATGCACTAGCCAAGGTACACCATTTTGAATAAATACACAAAAAGTAGAATAGATACACCAAAGCTTATTTATGTTTGTTGATGCAACAAACATAAATGAGCATGTTGCAGTATGAATTCTCTTGACAACTGGAAATGATTTCAAGTGTCTGTTGTAACATGAACACTATAGTTGAATGGTTCAAACAAGTCTGTTTCAAATATAGTAATAAGTATAAAAATATTAAAGTGCCTAGAAGATAAGAAAACTCCTGTGGAGCACTTTCTTAGTGAGTCAAAGTGGTATCGCTTTTAACAGGTTTTTCATGATTCTTGAGAGATAACTTTTTTATTTGCCATAAACATGTAAAAAAACACTAAGTTGTGCAAATTTATGATTTTTATCAGCAGATATTTGAAGAAAAAATTTAAATTTAAAAAAAAAAATTATTTTTCAAAAATTCATAAAAATTTAGGGGCTGAAGTATATCACCATTAATATTATTTATGGTAAAACTACTAACATATAAAACAATTCAAATTGTATATGTCATCCCTGCCTTTTGAAAAAGATTACCAAAACTGAAATTTCACAGTTTTCATGTTCAGATTTATGTAATTTTCTTATAGAAAGAAGAGAAGTAGGTAAATAAACCACTAGACCATTACCTTGAGAAAATATGATTAAATTGCTTTTTGTTCATCCTTCCAGGCCCAATAGTTTTTTAGTTATGATTTTTTCCGTAAATCAAACACAGTCACAAAAATAAGTTTACGCACTGTAACAAAAACGGCCGCAGTGATTTAATTTATTATTTAAGCAGGTGAACTGCTTAAATAATAAATTTAAAAAATATATATATAGTTTTAAGGTCCTGAGGTATGTAGGAAACAAGTGGATAAGTTTCAATTTTTTTTTTTTAATTGATCAAGCAACCACCCTTGGGTGACTTCAAATGGATTGACTCTCAAAGAAAAAATCACATGGGATCAGTTCAGGCTATGTAGAAGCCATGGTATACCAGCCCTGTTATCTGGTCCCCGACAACCAATCCAGCAGTTGGGGAGAATTTCATTCAACCAATCATGTACTGTATTAGACCAGTGAGGAGCCGCACCATCTTGTTGCCAAATAAAATTTTTTTGTTTATTTTGCAATTGAGCAAAGAGCCATAGTTGAAGGCATATCAGTATAGTTCATTCCAGACAAACTTGCTTCCCTGAAAAAGAACGACCCATAAACTTGCTATCAGGATATGGCATGAAAGCATTCAGTTTTGGAGAGTCTCATTCACACCGCAATATTTTCTGCAATATTATATCCCCAATTATGTACATTGTGAATGTTTACTTTTCCATTAACATGAAATTTTGATTTGTCACCAAGTACAACACAATAAAGAAAACCACCATTTTTCAATGAAAGACTTTCATTGAAATGCATATTGAAAACTTTCAATGAAATGAATTCAGTGAAATGATGCACTGTTCATCATTTCAGTTATAAAGTTTGCTTGCACACCATAATCTGTCGGCTTTAGAGCTTGAGAGCTTGTAACAACTGTAAACAGAATATACGCAGTTGTGTTTCCTTAAAACCTCCACACAGACATCACTGAAATTCCTAATTTGCAGGTAGCCTTCATAATGGATTTTCTATACTACACACAACAGACTCTCTTACATGTTCAACATTGTCTTCAGACATACTCAGTCATCCTGTACTCTTTCTTTACAATATAGCCAGTGGTTTCAAATTGTTTTACTATCTATGTCACTCAGGGGATCAAACATGCAAGTTAAATGGTAATTACAGATTCACACTGTGCAAACTGCAAAACACAAAATGCTTTCTGTTAGAGAGTCACCATCTTTGTTACTAGTACTTTTAAGCAAAAGGTACAGGAAACAATTTATGAGCTTTTGTACAGTTATAACTGTTTGAATTGCTCTTTCTTTTCACATGTAATTATTAAATTAGTGTATGTGAAACTTGAGAAATATTTAATTGCTTTAAAACTCCGATATTCAATTTGAAATCAATATGAAATTTCTATATTATAGAAAAATTGTAATATTTAGAATGTAAAACTGAAACACTAAATGAAATTTTATTTTGATAATTTATTTGAGTATAATAAATGTATATATTAAAAAATGTTAAATGGTCTATAATCCTAAATTACATTGTGTACCGATATGTTTTGGTTTTAATGGATGGTAAACTATGTATTATTTCACTCTCAGAATCTTAAAAGAATGAAAGAAGTACTTATCATTCTATCATTCTAGAAAAAAGAAAGATTACAAAAATGAAGTTATAATTAAATTGAAAACATGATTGACAGTTGATCACATTTTGCATTATTGTTATAACTAGAATCACTGCTTAACAAAAAGCTACCTGAACTATTATGGTTTTGACACAGTAAGTGTTAATCCATATTTGCTAACTCTGAGAATTATACCATTAAGTTCCAAAATGCTCTTTTTATTTTACTGAATCATTCTTTAATTGATGTGAAATTTTAATAAACAATTAAATATTTATATAATAGAAAAAAACAAATATATTATCTTCAACATGAAGTACCAGAAAAATAGAAACAGGAGTAATAAAAGAATTCAATAAAAAAAGGATAATGATTACCTAACATCAGTTTTCATAATTCTTTTTCTTTTTTGATAAAAATAAATCAAGATCAGATATTTATTTCTTACGAATATTCTGGAAGTCTCCAGATATCCCATGTAGCTTTCTGAATTCAGGGCCCATAGGCAACTGCATCCCTTGTTTGTGAGGTGCAAGTGTGTGAGTCTTGTACAGACACAGGCCAATCATACCCGAGATATTAACACCAAATATCAGATTATATTTATTTCTTCTTAAAGATAATAATAATAGAACATTTTAGCTTTTTTCTTTCTTCCCTTCACTGTCATTAATTTTAATTAACATCTTCAATGTAAAGATTATTATTCATTTGTATTTTAAATTTTGAAAAAAAAATTGCGGGATTGTCAACTGGACTGTTCATTGGACCTTTATTCAACTGGACTGGACCTTTATTACATAACTTGCTGATCATTTCAATTCAAGAATAATTTTGTTAGCTCTACGTCAATGGTAAAATTTTATCTAAATGATGCATGTTACCTTTCTGTTTATAAATATTTAAATTTTATTTGCATTTTATTAATTTCAGAATTAAATTATTTTAACTAAATGGGGAAAAAAAACAAATTTCATACTGAATTTATCTATTGAGTGCTTTGCTTTATCCTTAATATATTATTAAATTCACATGTTATATTAAATGTAATTAGTATGCTAATGTAATGTAATTAGTATTAAGAGTGAGTACTCACAGTATAATTGATAAAAATTAAATGTGATTATTATATTTTTTTACTAAATTTCAGCAACATTTACTGCATCAGGCACAGCAGGGTCAGCCAGGAACTGTTATGCTTTTACAGTATCCCCCACAGTCACCTCAGCAGCAGGGTCATATTGCTACATCAGCAACAGCTCCTCCTCCACCTGTAGTGTCTGGAGATCCTGGTGGTAACACCATTGTAAGGATGCCCATTTCTGTACGAATGAATGTTCCTGTCCAACAACCTTCTCAGACAGATGCAGTGGCAGTTGCAGCCCAGACACAGTTAACTCAGTTGTCTGCTTCCTCAGGTTCTGCTCAATCTGCAACTACACATCAATCATTGCAGTACAGTCAGCAGGGAAAGATGTTACAGCAGATGCAGTCACAACAAATGCAGCCTCAACATTTCCAATCAGCACCTCAACAGCAAGTTAGTTTTCTTTTCTTTTTTTTTGTAATAATATTTTTTTTATATTCTTAATACTATAAATTAAAATTATTATTATAATAATTTACATTTTTTTTTGTTGAGATGTACATCTAAATCAGCATTTATTATATAGTACTTCAGTAGTATTAGTATCAAAGTATTAATTATTAAAAGTAATTAATTAATAACACTGGTCAACAGAAAATTGCTTTTTTGTCATAAAAATTATAACATGTGAAGTTGTTAATATTTTTTATGTTGAATTTAAAGATATAATTGTTTTTTCTCTATCACGTAAGGTTTTTGAGTGGCAAATGATTTAAATTTTTTAGTATTTTACACAGTACAATAAAACACATGCTTACCGAGAAGACAGAAGTGTCAGTTTTCTTGTCATTTTCTTGTTGTATTCTATTTCAGGTCTATCTCTTTTAAGTGTCCAACAATAGTCTGCAAGCATGTTGGACCCCACTTTCCCTGATATCGTTTTTCTGTAGCTGAAATGTCCTGATGGAACTGCTCCCCATGTTCATCACTCACTGCTCCAATGATTTTCTGATAAGAAAACCAGATGGAAATGCAAAAAATGCATTTTTAGTAAGATATTGCACCCCATGAGTCTGTATGATGTTTAAAGATAATGTACTATTTCTTTTAATTTTCTTCCTTATGATTTCCTAAAACGTTTTTGCAGACACTCTTGAATGTTGTCCAAGAAGATTTCTCGGCCTCATTCAGTTGATTGACAAAGTTATTACCTTTTATCAGTTCCCATATGTGTGGTCCTATGAATATTCTTTCTTTAATCTTAGCTTCACTGATTCTGGGGAAGTTATTTTTTAAATAAGCAAATCCTGACCCATTTCGATTCATAGTTTTGACAAAGTTTTTCATATGACCAAGTTTTATGTGAAGTGGAGACAAGTACACTTTTTTTTTATCAATGAACAGTTTGTTTTCAACATTCTGTTCTCCAGGATTAAAACTACTTACTTCAGCTATTCCTTCTTCACATAGTGATTACATCTGTCTCTACTGTCCCATTCATACAGAAAGCAGCAATACTTTATATAACCAAGCTGTAGTTCCAGTAGAAATGCAATAACTTTTAAATCACTACAGATATGCCATTCAAATTTTTTATAGTATATTTTGTTCAGTAACAGTTCCATGCTTTCATAAGTTTCTATCATTTTGGCAGCATGGGCAAGTGGTATAGACAGAAATTTGTTTCCGTAGTGGAGAAAAACAGCTTTAATGCTATTCTTTGAAGAATCTATAAATTAACACCATTTTTCTATATTGTGTTCATGACCAAGGGCTTCCATAAGACAACCAATATTATTACAGAAAACAACTTCATTTTCAACAGTAAAACAGTTTTCAAATTCATTTTGTCTATTTCTAAATGCAGTAACTTTTGTGATGGAGAAGATTTCAACCTTTTAATCTGGAGCCCAAAAGTTAAGCTTGACTTTTAGAAAGATTCAAATCTTGAACAAGGTCACTAAGATCTTCCTGAGTGAGAAGATGAGGTTCAGAAGTTGAAGTTTGAAATGAAGGATCACTACTTAAATAATCATCGCAGCTGTCATCAGATTTTTTTTCTCTTTCATCATCACTTAATATTATACTTTCAGGAGGTTTTGGAAGGATACTTTCAGGAAGTTCATCACTGTGAGGAACAGGTCTGATAGCAGACGGTAAATTGGGGTATTTTTTAGTATATTTTGATTTAGAAATGATGTGACAAACATTTGTCAAACAAAAGTAACAGTCTCTGCAATGATGTCTTGGTTCCCTCCAGATCATTAGCACAGCGAATTTCATGCATTGAAATCCTTTAATCCATTTTGAAAGAAGAGTGACATAAGTAATGCAACAATAATGAGGAGCCCAGGTCTTATCTTGGTCATCAACTTTACATTCAAAATAATGTTTGTAACACTTTTTAATGTATGAAGTAAATATGCGCAGTTGATTTTTTAACATTAACTCACCACAGATGTACAAAAAGAGTCTGGTTTATGTACATAGTTTCTAGGCATTGCGCCACTTGATATTTTAAATACATAAAAATTACTTACAATTATAAATTGACAAAGAAATAACAATCGAACAAATTTAGAGACACATCTGAATGCTTACTAACCAAAATATGAATGCACACTGCCTGAAACTGGCATCTCTTTATGATTAGCCATAGTTGTGACTCATTTCTGAATCATCAGTTATCATGAGTCATTGCTGTACAAACATAATTACTGTACTCTGTTATTACTAATCTCTATAAATATCTATTACAAATAACAATTTTGTTGTACTAAAAGTCAACAACAATAATATGTAACTACATTATGTACACCATAATATGTAATGATAAATAGGGCATAACAACAAAACGAAGGCTGATAGAAAAAGTCAGAGAACATTATTGAAATGTTCTCTGAATTAGTGAAAAAAAATGCTTTTAGAATATCAATTTAGTTACTTTGTGACAAAAACTTTGTTGACCAGTATAATAGGCATTGTTGTGAGATTCCATTGTATGATTATTTAATATCTCTTTGAAATTATTCAGTTACAGATGCAGGTTCAGCAGTCATTTCAGTTACATCCTCATCAGATGCAACTTCCTCCACATCAGATGCAACCACCACCTCCACAGGCACAAGTACAACTTCAACAACAAATGCCACCACAGCAACAATCTATTCCAAGACAGCAACAACAGCAGCTCCAATCACAACAAATAAAATCAAACCCAGAGGTAGCACCACAAGATAATTCAACTCAGTCTCAACAGTTAGGGCAAAAAAGACGATATCCTAATAATAGTAATAACAATAGTAGCAGTGCCAGCAGTAGTAACAACAGTCAGCAACAGCATGCATTTCAGGTAAAATGAGTGTATTTTTTTCATATTTGTTTTATTAGGGTGCATAACTAATAACTAGAAGTTGACCTCCTGCCAAGTGACCCTTGTCCTGCTTGACACCATCTTCGATTTTCTTGTCAATCAGAGGAAACGATTTTTCCTCTCAGTGGTTGTCAGTTTTCTCCCAAAATATCCTTTTACCTAAAAAATTCTCTTTTCATTAGTGTGATTTTTATGTTTTGATAAACCTGACTCTTGATAATCAACTCCTGATCCCTGCTCTTATTATAATGTGTGTCTCCTGGTTATTTTTCAGTATCAGTTATAGAAATTGCCAACCATTTTTCCAACTTAAGCAGTTACTAGGGATAATACTTCAAAATCCCAATATATATTGATCAAAGTTTGAAACTACTTCAACTATATGATCATATATCTGAATTGCACAGAAATCAACTCATCCTATGCAGGAATACATTCTCATTGAACACATACCTTTCTGAGCAAGAGCTAGACAGTTGTGAAACCTTGCCAAACCAATTTTGTATTTAAATTCCAACAGCTTCTTGATTCTGTCATCTGGTCACCATTCTGTTGTTCTGTGTTTGCTCCAAATTGAAAAAAAATCTGATGTGGGACACAACATGACTTCCTTATACAGCCTATTAAGTTACATACTCGTATACACATTTTTTTAAAATGAAATTTAATAAAATTTTATTTCATTAATAACTTTTGATATATTATTATATCAGTATATTTAAGTTAAAAAAAGGAGATGAAGACTATATTTGAACCGATGTGTACCCTTGTAAGATCCAAATATTTCATTAATTAAAATTTTTATTTGTCTAAAACTCCGGAACCAATGAAAATAAGTACTGCTTATGATATATCATTGAAAAACTCTCGATGAGGGCTTATTACTACAATTGAAGAGAAAGTCATAAATACAATATTTTGGGATTTTGGATACTTTTGGTTCAGTTGATTGCAATCCAAAGGGAAGATGCACAACTAGTTGTTACAATAGTCCTAAATTGCACAACTAGTTGTTACGACAGTCCTAAATCCAAAATTTGAACTTTCTGTGACTAATAGTTTTTGAGTTATGCAAGATACTCGTGTACAGATGTCACACTGAAACAAGTCAAAATGGATTCAAGGATGGTCAAAACGAATATTTCAATTGAAATCTGAAAACCAATTGTTTTTGTAATTAAAATACTTCCTTGTACTTTGCACCAGGAAGTAAAAAATTTCACTGGATATTTAGAGATGTCCAGTCTATCATGCAAATCAAAAATCATTAAATTTCTTCTAAAAATCGTCAAAATCAAATACTGGCTTACAACTACAGCTGATTTTGTTTACTCGTGAAACTGTCTTCACATTTTTAAAACTGTTGCTGTTTCATAAGTAATGCTTCAAATTTGTGTTTACAGGTTCATACACTATTTGATTACGGAAAATCCAGTTTGTAATTCAATCTGATTTAATCAGTATATTTAATTTGAACCTGGTCAAACTCCACCACTTTATTATTATTATTATAATACATACTTATATTATTTGGAGACAATGATTTATATCAATCACAGTCATTTCTATGTTATGAAGAAATCGATTATTGTAATATGATACATGAAGTAGTTTATAGAAAAAACCAAAAAAAGTTTCAAAAATAAAATGTGAAGTTGATCCACAGTAACAAAGAGAACCTGAATTTTTGGCAAACTACCTTGAAAAATTATTAAATTGCAACAGTTATCTTCCTCCCCAAAAGAAATAAAGATGAAAGCAAATAATCTAAAAATATATTACCAGGTTCCTTACCACCAAAAGAAATGAAATTAAAGAAGTAGTTAAACTCTTCAAAATAATAGGCATCTGGAGAAGATTCCATAATTGTTGAACTTTTAAAATATGCTGTAAAATTTTGAAAAATATTAGAAATGGAACAAATTTAAAATGAGTAGAAATTAGGTTTGATTCACTTTGTGTAAAAAAAAACAGGTGATAAAACAAATTAAACTTTTGTTGAATGTTCCTTTTATCCATTTCGTACAAAATATTATCTAAAATCCTATAGAAATTAACTACATCCAAAATAGAGAAAGAATTCTCTGTTAGAATGAAACCTGTTTATTGACTGAAAAGTATACATTTCTGTAGATTGATAATCCCTTTATGAAATACAAGAATTTAGCAAGGATGATGAAACCAAAAATATAATCGAAGAAACACTAACAAACAAAACCTTTAAAGTTAAATTTTTAGATGAAATTTCTTGTCCTTTCCCCATAAAAACAGGAGTAAAACAGGTGATGTACTCTTACTAAGCTCTTCATTGTCTTAGAAAAAGTTATCTTAAGTAACTAATTTGAAGAGAAAAACAGTAGTCCCTTCAAAATTGGCATATGAAATCACCGCATGGTTATTGGCTCTTATTTTCCCAAATGAATGATTATTCTGTTCATTTATATCAAAAATCAACAGAACAAAGAGAATTTTATAAGAAACGCAGAAAGTACAGACTTACAAATATCTTTTGAAGAGACGATATAGGCCAGATTAGCCCCAACTTCTTAAAAACCAAAGACTAACTTCTTTAATACCACAGAGAAGCTATATTATAGAACAGCTAATAAAGTATAACACTTAGAAATTCTGCAAAGTGGGATTGCTTATCATCCAACACAAAATATGTACAACAAAATTTCTGTAAATGTAAAATTAGGGTATTTGAACATGGCAATTCGTCAAGTAATGTTTAATGCAGCAGAAAGTTTGACAATGTTCAACACAGACCAAGGAGATTTTTAAGGATATATATGATCCTATTAAGGACAACACATTTACTTTCACACCTAAACCTTAATAACGTAACTGGACTAGTCCTGGACGGTTTTGAGGTGTCTAAAAAAAATTATAAGCTAGTGCATATATATAACATTTTATGTATTATATCACCTGAAAGAGAAAGAAATGAGCTATCATTAAAAATAAAAATATATGTGATAGATTATTTACAAAAAAAAATTGTCACCATCTATATTTCCTTCAAATTTCATAAAAACAAAAAATAGCAACAGCGCACAGTACTAGTTAATAAACATACAAAATTGTTATCACTAAAAATTTTGACATTTTATACTGTCTAAAAGAAAATTTCACCCTTTCTAATGACAAAAAATCAAAAATTTATAATTGATGTAACATAAATTACAAAGTTTTGAAAATTAATTTATTTTTCAGTACTTTTTCACACAAATAATGTATCATAAAGTAAATCAGTGAAAAAAATGTTTCACTGAAAAAAAAATTTTAAAAAAATAGTTCACTGACATAGTTGCTAAATATGTTTACATTAGTTTTGTTAAGTCTTTTTTTTACATAGTAATTAATGTGGTACAGTTTGAAGCAAATAGTTAAGCACAACAGATCTGAACAGACAGGATACCCCTAACTTGTTCCTTTTCTCCCAGAGGTTCCTGTAGAATTTTTACAGTAAGCACACACTCGACACATAATATAAAATATTCAAATAAAAAGAAAAGAAGTCAGAACACAAATCAAAGCATGTAAAAAATGCCAAATAACTACATTTTATAAAAGCATTCTTGAACATGAGATGTTTTTATTGTTATTAACTAAAACATCTGCTAGATAGCATTGAAATTCATATTGAATTTTTATAATGAACTACTGAAAGAGTCGATGAGAGCTAGCAATAAGCATGTTTACTATGCATTTAAATGTAGCAGCCCTACATATTCTCAGGCTCCGGTCATACAAAAATAACCTGTTGGCATGTACTCGAGCTTAAACCTGAAAGTGTTAGTATATACAAAACTCCACCTCTATAAAAAATTTATTTTTTTACCAAAAATTTAAAGAAATAAATAATACATGAAAAGTTTTCATAGGCCACATTTTAAGGATGAATGATATTAGAATTCAAAAAAAAACCTAACTTAAATAGCTTAAAACAAGGAAGAATCATAGAAATTCAGGACATATAAAAATCTTAAATTAATTAAGAAAAAATTAAAAGAAATATCAGAAAGGAGAGCTTTATACAAAGAAGAAGCTCTAAAGGAAAAAAGAATATTAAAAGATGAATACAGGAAAAAGGCTTGAAATGGACTTAAGTACTGGCAAGAAAGGAGCTGGACATTTAGTGTTAAATGTGTTCCATAGTTGGCTGGAACATAAAAATAGATTATTTAGCAGATTTCCTCTCCTTGTAGCAAAGTATAACTGTTTATAAATTTTTTTTTCCATTTCCTATTGTATTTTTTCTTATACATTTAGTGCAGGTAGCATTTTTGAGTGTTTCCTTTTAGCAATATTTACAAGCCTATAAATACATTAATCAAAAATGTAATTATGCTGATCTCATTGGGGAACGTGAACAGTATTAAAAAAACCATGGTAGTATTTAAATGAAAATTAGCCACAAATTCATTAAATTAATTATTCTCCCGCTTATTCTTACTGATGTAAAATTTTTAGATCAGTACTGAGATGGTAAACAATATACTTCTCTATAATTTTAGTATTTAAAACAATGTTTATAATTTAATTTCATATAAAACTTTCTGACAGAACAGAGATTACTATAAAAGTATTAAACATGGAAGAAAAAACAAAATAGATAAAAAAATCAGTTTTATTAGTAATAGTAATATTTTATTAAGTTTATTCTCTATGTAAGATCATAACGTTTGTTAATTCAGTCTTGTTTCAATTCATTCTAAGTCTGATATGTGCTAAACTGCTTTTCACAATTTAGCAAAATATAAAAATCTGACCAATGGGAATAGATTTATAATTTTTTTCTCCAAACTGTGGCATAGTGGTAATGTCTCTTCTCCCCTTCATTCAGAAATTCTGG
The DNA here is from genome assembly GCA_010016005.3 of Zanna intricata. NCBI lineage: Eukaryota > Metazoa > Arthropoda > Insecta > Hemiptera > Fulgoridae > Zanna > Zanna intricata. Next base: position 22,789 of record JAAAKQ030372243.1, read on the forward strand.
TTTCGAGTCCTGATCATGGCTTTTTTTCACATGCTACCAAATTCATTATTATCTATCAGGAACTATTATAGGGCATCAGGCTGTTGTTTTGACTTAAGTATATAAATAGAAATTATGCTATTAATTTATCCAATCTGTTAATTCTATACATTACCCACCTATTTATAAACATTTCTAAAAATATTTGTTAATATCTTATGAATGTAAATACATTACCTATAGTTGTATTTTTATTATGTAACAAGGCATCATTTTCATGTTCATTTTTACACGTCCTAAAAATCAGGATTCCTTTATTAGTTAATCTAAGTATAGATTAGACTTAAATTAATTTTCGTTTAATATAAAATATACTTCATTTAAAATATACTTATACTTGTCAATTGTAACTTATAAATGCAAATTGCATTTTTATGGTATTTCCTGCAGTTTATTAAAAAAAAAAAGCTTCAATAGGTAAATACTTTAATGGTATTTTTTTATGTGTTATTATTAATTTTATATAAACATAAATTAAAAATTTTATTTCACAAAAATCCATTTGTAATAAACTCATTGCAAAAAATTCAAAAATAATAAAATCAAAAGAAAATGGAAAAAGAGGATCTGCATCATCGATTTATCTGTTTAAAAAAAAAAACAAAATTTAAACTCCTCAACTGCAGAAACTGTCATTATTTTTTTCTTGTTTCGTGATTCCATGACATCTGGAACATCTTAGGAAGCAACATCTTATATACTGAAATTGAAATATGTAAGGTAAGGTAAAGATGAAGTGCCATTCAACTGGAAAAATATTTAATTAATAGGTTTCTATTGACTGAGTGAAATGATGTTGGATGCAGTTTCACT
>JAAAKQ030372354.1:0-16475 GCA_010016005.3 Zanna intricata
GTTTCAATTAACCACACTTCTCAGGAGTGGTCGACCTGAGATTGTACAAGACTACACTTCATTCACATATTCATACATATCATCCTCTAAAATAATACCTTACGGTAGTTCCGGAGGCTAAACAGATAAAGAAAAGATTAATAAATTCGCCCACCGGGCTGGTCTAGTGGTTAACGCGACATCGCAAATCAGCTGATTTCGAAGGTGCGATTTCGAAATCAGATTTCGAAGGAGAATTCTAAGGTTCAAATCCTAGTAAATGTAGTATCCGTATTTTTATACAGATTTGAAAACTAGATCGTGGATACCGGTGTTCTTGAGTTGTTACGTTCCAATTAACCACACTTCTCAGGAGTGGTCGACCTGACATTCATACACTTCATCCTCATTCATCCTCTGAAGTAATATCTTACGGTAGTTCCGGAGGCTAAACAGATAAATAGAGAGTTAAATCTTGGTACTTTTTTGGAATTTTCCCCCAAAATTTTCAATTTTTTTTTAAAGAAAGACCAAGATTTAACTGTTACTACGCATTTAGATAACGCATCGTATTTTAAATTACGAATGCGCAATCAACAAAAAAAAATATTTTAAATTGGTAAAATGAATTTGGCTACACAATTAATCGACTAATAAACAATAATATATATTTTTTTTTTGTTCAAATATAATATTATAAATATTATTAAAAAGTAAAGGTTCGTACAGTAAAATGATCATGTTAATAAGAAATTGTTTATAATGTTTTTAAAATTCGTAACAGATAAATAAATAAATAAATTGTCATTATATTCATTTTTCTTTAAAATTTAAAAATAATCATCGATTTATACTACCGTCGACTAATCATCGAATTATACTGTATTCTAACCGATGACCGTCTAGGAAAATTATGGTTTTTAAAAAAAAAATTCAATAAAATAACTGCTAAAAATTAAAAGCGGGTTAAAAGAATTAAAGAAAAAAAAAACAGAATGTATCGTCGGCGTTACATACAAGAGCTGAACATTATTTCGTTAAATTTAATCAGATTTTAAAACTAAGTTCGTTAACTAAAATGTTCCTAACGATTGAAAAATAAATAAAAGCGTAGATATTCATTACAAATTTATTTTATACCAAAAAAAAAAGGTAAAAATACCCGTATAATATACTTCAAAGAAAACAATATTTTATTTTTTAATCTATTTGCTTTTCGTAGACTATTTAATATTTTTTTTATTCCTGTAAAAATTTCAATTTGAAAACATTTATTACACACTACAATGTCACCGATCGTGTATTCAAATATTCCAATATTGTTTTTATTTTGTATTGTATCTTTATTTTCATAATTTTACCCTCAATAGTTCATAACTATGTAATAGGCAGAGCGTCATACATTAAAGAAAAAACCCTTGCTAATCCGGTTAGACTGAAAGCAAGAGCGGCTTTCATTGTATTAGTGAGTAATGTTGCTAACCCCTCGTCCTTCACTTATATCTTTTAACTTAAATTAATACTACAATTATATATCTACTCCACCTATCGGTAAAGTACTTTAAAAAAAAAAAACCTTTTCGATATTTTGAAGTTTCATTTAATTCCTTTAAAAAATGTGGAATTGTAAATAATACAATATTAGAACGATTTACAAAATATAAAATCTAGTTTATTCACGAACAGTGGTAAAACAACCACTACAAGTAATTACAACTCACTGTCAAGTCCAGGGTCAATGCAAACTGTTCAATAAAAATTATGCTGAACAAAATTTTTATTAATATTAATATGACGAATTAAACTGATCTAATTACCAATTAATTATAAAAATAATTTTTTATTAAGTTTACAATTAGTAATTGTTTTAAATTGATTCGCACATTGCGGTTACATCAATTACTAAACGCGTAACTTCATCAAAAAACTTCAATTAAAAATAAAACTACAATTAATTTCTTTTACATCTAACTACTAGCCAAATTATTTTTCCAACTCAAATCTAATTTTAAAAAATTATAAATGATCGTATCTACAGGAAATATTTTTTTTTCTAATTTTATAAAATAATTCGCAATAGTCATAACCTTAAAGTCCTTGTTAAAAATGACTGCATGAATATAATAATCTTATAAATAAGTTATTACTATCGATTTTAAAATTTAAAAAAAAAAATCAAATTTAAAAATATCGAATTATCTAACCTTATCATCTCTGGAAGACTGTAGATAATAGACTATCACAAACATCCATGCCATTGAAAATACTAACAACACTTTAACATTACGCCTCATGGCGACTTATTTTAAAATAAAATTAAAAGAAATACACTATAAGAACAACAATAATTTATGTTACAACTATCTCATATTTGCTTTACTAATAGCACCCTTCTTCCAACTAAATTAATACAGGTTCTACTCCCGCGAGCAAAACGCAAACTGACAACAGAATCCATTTTTCTCGTGACTAACTTTAAAGTACCAGATAGCAGCACATGTTAGATCAGAAAATAAACTATACAGTTGAGATAGGTTAGAACTAAAAGTAGGTGTGCCAATGCTCACCAGTACAAAAACCTATTTTTTCAACATAATTTACTATCAACTACATAGTTCTTCAATAAATAATAATTTATATTATAATTTAAAAAATATATTTCGATAAAAAGTATTATATCAAGAAAATATTCATTCATGCTTAAAATTTTGTTAAATCATTCAGTTGGTAAGAATTTCTGTTAACTGAAAACTATGATTACTGAAATTTGTTTTTGTTTGGTTATATTTTCAAATTGACAAGAATTTTTTTTCTATCTAAAAATCAAAATGTGTGTAAAGTTCAGTTTGTGTAGCGAATATTTTAATTTATCGAATGTTTTTAACAGAAATATGACTACTCGTTTTATTTTTTAAAACATTCTAACCTATAAAGTTGTCAACGTATTCTTATCTAGGCCTTTTTTTATTTCTGATCCTTAGGAAATGTGCATTTTTAGTTTAAAAAATAAAACGTATAATAAACGCAACAGCTCCTTCAATGTTATTAATTATTAAACCAACACTAAGCTGTCATTTTCACCATAAAACAAAGCAAACCTGCCTTTCATTGCACCCAAATTTTATTATCTGATTTCCATATCAGCTGGCCGCAGGTTTCTTTCTGAACAAGAATTTGACATTTTAACCATCTTATTCTAATTTACTAGCAGTATTATAATGTACTAGTTGTAATAGCACATCTAAGACTAATAATACCAGAAGCTAATTTAAATAATATGTTGAACAAATTAAAACAATTTAATAAAAAAAAAAAAGAGTTCCTACCAGTATGATTTAACTACCCATTAATAATATTTTTCAGTTTATTTTAAATTTGTACAGTACAAATCAATGCGTGGATATATAGAACAAAACATTTAACACTTGGTTTGACTTAAGAGGTATAGGAAGAGAAATAAAAGATTTTAGAGTAAAATTACTATAAGTTGTGAACTGTTTGATTTGTTATGCTAATTATTTCATCAAGCTTATTAGTTTATAGAACTGGCCACACCTGTTTTAAATAGTTTATGTAGATAACTTTATTGAAGTATATTATTAACGTATATATTCTGTTGGTGATTTTAAGATCAAGAAATTCAACAAATGCTGACCTTTATCTCCTGATTGAGAGTTAATCCATACATAACCTATCATAAAAAAACATAAATGTTACATATATATATATATATAAAGAAATGATGTAATTCTACTATGAATTTTATTTTCATAGTAGAATTAAATCTGTACAAAGTAGATTTAAATATGTTGATCAGTAAATATGATAATCTTTTTGAAGATTAAACGGCAAATCAGCTGATTTCATAGTCTAATCCTAATAAAGGAGTTACTTTTATATGGATTTGAATACTAGATCATGGATACCGGTTTTTCTGAGATTGTACAAAATTACAATTCATTCACATTCATATATATCATCCTCTTAAGTAATATCTTATGGTAGTTCCAGATGCTAAACTGAAAAAAGAGAGCAGTGCAATCATTAGCACTGAGGAAAATAATTTTTTTTTTTAAATCCGAGATAGCAACAAACTACACAGTGTCATTATATAGACTAAAAGCACATTTATGTATACATAAATAAATTACACTAATTACTTTAATTTTAATGTTTAAACATACTAGTGACTAACATTCAATGTTACTGATGATAATTTGTTCCTAGACCTTTTAACATCCTCTTAATGAAGTTTTGCTGTATTAATATTTAACATGATGGTGAACAAGCTAGCTTTTCACATAGTGAAAGAACTTGAAAGATCTTTATAGTTGTGTCTTCTGTGAGATACCCTACTACACTATTATTTTAAATGTTAAAAGTTTGTTTTGATGGTTCATCCATATTATAATGTTGCTTTCAACCTCTTTTTTGTTAAAATAAAATAATATGGCTTGTAAAAAGCTGAAAGATTGCAGATCCTCTATCTGGACTGGGACAATCATTGCTTAGAATCCCACCAGAACAGCATCCAACAAATATTGTGGTTGACAAGAATAGAAAAATCAAACATCACTGACTATTAAAAATTATAGGATGTACTATGAGAAACATATTCAAAGTAACATTATAGTTATTCATTCTGAATTACGGAAGAAAACTTTCCAAAAATAAGTAAAAAACTGTAAAATATAATGGGTGAGCACCATTTTCGCCCGTCGATCATGCGTGTGACTCTGGAAGGGATTGACCAATTGTGGGATAAACAAGGATACTAAAATTTCATGATATAGGAATCGACTTGAGTCGAGAATTTACTAAAAATACTTTCAAAGAGATGGTTTAATTTGATCCTGTCTTGATGTTAGGGGGCTAATGTCTGAACTGGACGTGGACTATGTTATTCATATGATGCCATTAGTTTGTAGACATAAAAAAATGAGCTTAAAGTCAATAAGTTTTCTTCTATACTGGTGGCACATGCTGTAGGAATAAAAAAAACATATGAAAGTATGTCAAAAAAGTTAAAAGCTATTAGTATGATGAACACTCATGGCAAACACTGAAAGTGATTAGGGTTCCTTCTCAGTTTCCAAAGTGACGTTACAAAATATATGTGATTTGTGGGGTAGTCGGGGTACAGGTAAACATTACACAGTTAGAGACTGGCAAAAAAGAAATCAGTTTACCCCAGGAAAGGAAAATGTTACCAATATTTCCCTTGTTGAAGCAGATTGTACGAGTATTATTATTTTACCACCTCTACGTATAAAATTAAGTCTGACGAAGAATTTTGTAAAAGAATTAGATAAAGATGGAGACAACTTTAAATATTTAGCTGAGGTTTTTTTTTTACTATTAAGTGAAACAAAATTAAAAGAAAGGAACATTCATGAGGCCAAAAATAAAAAAATTAATTTGTGAAAATATATCTGACAGCAGACTGAATTCTAAAGAAGTAGCACCATGGAAGTCATTAAATAATGCCATTACTGGTTTTCTTGAAAATAAAAAAGCTGAAAACCATGATTAGCTTATAATTAAACTCTTGTTGAACTACAAAAATTTAGGTTGCAAAATAGTATTGAAAGCTTATTTTTTACATTCTCATTTGTACTTTTTACCTTTAAATTATGGTGACATCAGCGACAAACAAAGAGAAAGGTTTCATCAAGATATATTGCAAATGGAATGATGTTATCAAGGCAGATGGAATGAATCTGTGATGAATGACTACCTGCTATATGATAAAAAGAGAAGATTTAACTAAACACAAAAGGAAAATAAGAAAAAATAAATTAAGACAAACGTAAATGTCTGCAAACAAAGGTAGGAATTTTAATTATAATTATTTTGGATTCTATTGTTTAAGAAGTTTCTCAATATTTTAAAGAGTCACAACTAAAAATCTGAGGGTGATTAAGAAAAACTGATCTCATTTTAAGATTCAGCAGAAAAAAAAAATACATTCTACTTCACCTACTTTTATCTCAGTTCCAAATTATTATTATTTTTTGTTGACCTGTGTAACTGACGAATCTGCTCAAAAGGAAAATAAGAAAAAATAAATTAAGACAAATGTAAATGTCTGCAGATAAAGGTAGGAATTTTAATTATAATTATTATTATTTTGGATTCTATTGTTTAAGAAGTTTCTCAATATTTTAAAGAGTCAAAACTAAAAATCTGAGGGTGATGAAGAAAAACTGATTTCATTTTAAGATTCAGCAAAAAAAAAAAAAATACATTCTACTTCACCTACTTTTATCTCAGTTCCAAATTATTATTATTTTTTGTTGACCTGTGTAACTGACGAATCTGCTTATGTAGTATCAGACATGATACAAACTCTGAACGGATATTACTTGAGGTTAGCAGACTGCCGTGCTGTTAGAAGAGAAGCATTTTAAATACTTCTTATAGAATGGTATGCTTTAAAAATTTATTTAATTAGTAATTTATGAACAAAAACATTTATTTAAAATGTTAAAATAAATATTTTAGATTTAAAGTAAATAATATCAGTTGATAGAATCGTTAAATTTGTTGTTGTGTTAATTATTATTTACTGTTTATTATTATCAATATTATAGCACTGTTTATAAAGTTCACTATTGTATGCATTATGAATGTAAAATGCATACACACATGCGTTTTACTCATTTTATTATTAACAAAAGTTTTCTGTCATTGTAATCTTGAATGTTTATAACTCAATAATGAAGGTATTAACAGAAAAATGGGGTTACTATTGTTTTTCTTGTAAAATTTTTAATTGAATTTACATATCCTATGTCCACCTTACTATTTAAAAAAATTAAGTTTGATTAAACATGGTGGACAAAAATTAGAAACTCACCGTAATGCAGATATTTTTTAACTATGTAGAACCCCATTTATTTCTGCCTCCACATACCTCTCAGATATGCAGTATATAGTTGTTTCCTCATCAACATTTAAACAATAAAGATTAAATATCACCAGTCAGTTAATCTCAGTTTTCACCAAAATGCTGCATTATTCTATAAATAATATGTTTAGAAGATATTACTGGTATCACAGTGGAATTATTAGATTTTCAGAAGATTGTATATTATTAATTTTTTATGCCCATACCTGAATAGAAACAAATTCTTTACAATAATTATTTTCTTGTAGGGTTACCAGCCCCCATGGCGTGAGTGGTATTGTCTCGGCCTTTCATCCGGAGGTCCTGGGTTTGAATCCCGGTCAGGCATGGCATTTTTTACACACGCTACAATTCATTTGTCTCATCCTCTAAAGGCATACTTAATGGTGGTTCCGGAGGTTAAACAAAAAAAAAAAAAAAAAGTCACAACCACTATTATAAAATTAAAATTTCAGTTTATTTCATCTGTCTTGGCAGATATCTTATGAATGGCCTTAATAAACATGCTAGTTAGTAACACCTTTTGGAATAAGAGCTTGATTTGAATGAAAATTGTTATTAATGGATAATGTTTACCCGGTTAACATTTTCTTTATGGGTTATGATGATGAGGTGTTTATGTGCTATGGCTGAAAACATTTTAATATTTAAGTATTTAGATAAATAATAGGAAGAAGAAATTATTACTAGACTGATTATTTATTAAATCTAGCAATATCCATCCCACAAAAAAAAAAAATATTTATTTAACATAGACAGGGTTCTTGGATTCTTGCGACGTATAAATATGTTTAATAAAATTTAGGGTTTATGTAGTTTTTTTTCTTCTTCCATATCCATATCTTTCATAATAGGGGCTATTTACACCCCTTACAGATTTTTAATTTATCTTTAAGTTATTTATTTTAAGTTATCTGTTAAGGGACCTTTTACACCCCTTACAGATTTTTAATGAAATGTGATATTAGTTTTAAGGTTTTAGTTAGTTTTAGCTATTAGTTTTTAGTTAGTTTTAAGTTTTAGTTTTCTAACTGTGATATTAGTTTTAAGTTATTAATAAAAGTAGTTTTTAAGTTTATAATAATCTTATTCCGGGCGATGATAATGTGGAGACATTCTTCGCCCATGAAAAACACAAAAAAAAAAAAATTTAACATAGTGGAATGAAATCAGGTTACTTAGCTTATAACTTTGAAATTTGTTGAATGAAAGAATATCATAAACGCTTTGGTATATATGACAGATGATTAACATAGTGTTTGACAATTTTAAAGTACTTCATATCCTATTCAGAAGAGAATTAACTTCACATTTACTTATTAAAACCATAAACAAAAATGTTATAAGAGAATTTCCAACGGAAAGCATCTTGGATTCAATACTTTATGATAAAGTTTCAATTTAATTTTAGATTTCACTACGTAATATGATTGTTATATTGAGTAAAACAGCAAAACTTAATGTTCAATAACACTGAATAGTTTTAAAAAAAAAAATTTAATGTTAACTTTTTTTTATACATCCTACTTTTGGAATTATGTTCAGTCAACTTTTAAATTGATGTTTTTTAAAATAAATAAAATAAGTAGGTACTTATTTAAAAGAGAAGAAAAAAAATTGTCATAGAAACTTTTAGAATGCAAAAACGAAAAACGAAATATCATGTGTAAAGCTAAACCACACATGTAAGGGAAACCACACTTCTCAGGAGTGGTCGACCTGAGATTGTACAAGACTACACTTCATTCACATTAACCTCCGGAACCACCGTTAAGGTATATCTTCAGAGGATGAGATGAATGGATTGTAGCGTGTGTGAAAAATGCCATGCCTGACCGGGATTTGAACCTGGGACCTCCAGATGAAAGGCCGAGACGCTACCACTCGACCACGGAGGTTGGCAAAAGAAGTAATACCGGACTGTAGTTCCAGAGGCTAAACAGATAAACAGAGAAGGGAAAAACTAAGAATACATTAAATTTAAGATATTAACTAAAACTTAAAGCTAAAACCATAGGTATCACTAAAGCTGAAAACTAATATCATAGTATTTACAGTAATTTTATATAGTAAATTTACAATAAGATAAATTTATTTAGGGACAAGAACTTTAAAAGGGATGCCGCTATTGTTAGCTTCACTAGTTACAATTACTGACTTCTTTTTCATCTTCGTTAACTCAGAAATAGTTGCAGTTAGTGAAGCAACCTGATCAGTTAACATCTGAACAAGCTTTTTCAGCTCACTGCAGGATCCACACTATTGGCTGCCTGCATTTACAGGAACTTTACTTGATGTTGCAGCGGTGAAAGATACATTTGTTATAATATGTTTCAAACACTAAGTGTCTTTTTATGTTCTCTTTGGGCGACTGGGAAAGAAATCTTTTGCTCGGTACAGATTTTCAGAATTGCCTTCCTTACTTTAAAAACTGAGCACTCTCAAGATCGAGCTGAATGTGTTCCCCCACAGTTAATACATTTTTCTTCTTCCTGGCAGGGTGTCATATCCTTCTTTGACACATCAAGCGCAAATTGCAGTTTTTGAAAAAGAGGTTGTTGTATGGCCATACCTTTGGCATTGGAAACATTATCATGGGTTGGGGATGAAAGGTCGCACCCAAACTGACAGGTAACCCACTCTAACCTTCTACTGGGGTACTGGAAGATTAAAAGTTAATAAAATGGAAAGTGTAGGTTCTTCCATTTCATTTTGTAGTTTATTATTCGCTTCATCTCCAAAACTTCTTGAGTATGAAGCTATTTCAGTAACGTCAATCTCTAGAAGATCTGGCAAACAATTATTCCTTGGCTAGTACTTAAGGATTTGTGGCATACAGCTTTTATGATAATATTTCCTATATTTTTGGATGTAAAAGGGATCGGCTCTGTTCGTCACTGAATGTTTCAACCAATACTGAACTGTCTCTTTAACTTCCGGATGTTTTTCACTGAGTCACCTGAACCTGTTATCGCTTTATTTATCAGGAAAGGAGAGACCTTTAGAGGGATGCCTCCTTCTGATTGTTTTGAAGAACAATAAATCTTATATTTTTGTACTATGAATGAGATGCAATACCATTTACAGTATTTTCTTCGGTATAGTTTTTATCCTCATCAGACAACCCCGAGTGAGGTCTTTCACATGACAAAAAACGGTGGTTTTTTTCAGATGGATCACCAACCATCTTAAAATTTTCTTGTGGGCTAGTAATTTTGTTCACACAAGTACTGGCGATATAACAGACCATTCCAGCAGAGCGCATGCATACTGGAGCTAAATACAACTGGGTTCACCCAGGTGCCCAGAGAACATTGTTTGAGACTCATTACGTAGAGGCATTTACCTGTCGGCACAATAGTTTCCACCTTGGGTTGCGGTTGTGTTTCATAAAGTGCCACATCACCATATGTATTGTAAGAAAAAATAGTGCGGAATTTTGTTGTGTAGGGTATATGTTGTAAATTGTGTAGTGTTCTTGATATAGTATATATGTATACAGTGTAAAGTGTTCTGCAGCTCAGTGTTCAGCGGGAAGAAAAGCTGCAGAGGCTAAGCCTGTGGGGATGCCGACCCCAAAAGTCAAGAAAGTTGTGAAATTAATTCTTAAAGTATTTGTAAAGACTGATGAAAGAAAATAAGATACACTCGTATTGATTAACATTTTCTTTTAATTTGTAGTACAGTTTCAGTATCTCAAAGTAAATATATTATTCTATACAAACAGCATATCATATCGTATTACATAAATCATTTATAGGGATTAATTACAGAAGACAGCTGTAAAATCCAAATAATGATTTACATCACTCATAATATGATGACATTAATGTTAATGCTTTCTGTAATTTTTTTTTTTTTTTACTAAAAAATAACAACAAATAATAATAATAATAATACCATTATTAATATAACATTTCAGTAAAGTACAATAATTAAACTTAATTAAGTTACATAATAGGTAAAGCTCAGCTATGAAAAATAAAACAAGTAAATGACAAAGTAAAATCAAAACAGATTAAATAGGAAACGAGAAAAATTTAATCATACTGCAGCGCTATAATCTACACACAGTTGTAATTTTTAAAGTTAATACACATACATACAGTAAATTTAGGCACAAAATATTAGCTTTCTTTAAGCTAAAGATTCATAGGAAGAAAATCACAAATATTACATTTAATATGCAGAGAAAAAACAAACAAATATGAAACAAGGGACAAATAACAATAAACAATATAATAATATCGTTAACAATTAAACACAATCATGGTTCCAAGAAAAAAAACCTATTTTTATTGACACTGTGATCTCGGATTGCGGTTCTATATTTTTAATGATGTAAATTCAATATTTATGTAACGGTAAAATCATTACATTGTTATTTAAAAGAATTATTTTTCTTTGATTTAGTAAAAACCACAGCGTCAAAAATATTAAATATAATTAATTCAGTTAACATTATCACAAATAATCTAATCGTAAGATTATTTAACATGGAACCATAGTCAATATATTAACTAATAACTAAATAAAAAATCATTTTATATAAATTATATATATATATCAAAACGAAATGAATTGGAGACTTAAACTGAAATATATTTCCCGAGGAAAATGAAGTGTGTGAGAGAGAGAGAGAGAGAGAGACACAGATAGCGACATATAGATGACTGATAAAACATTCACCTATAAACTAAATATGAAAACCGTTCGTTCGTAGGATCGACAGCACAGACAGCTCAAAATGAAGATAGAGGACTTTAACTGTGTTCCACTCCAGCATAAGATCACTCAAAAATCTTCATTATAGCTTTATTTAATATTCCTATAACTGTATATTATAATAAAAAAAAAATTATCACTACTGATTATAATTATCAAAATTAATAAAGATACAATTCTCAGTCTAAATTGGAATTTAAAAAAAATTATTAATACTAAAAAAAATGTACCAAAATATATAGAAAAATGTAGAAAATCGTTTACATACACGTATAACATATGAAACTGTACATCTTCTTTATAATTAATTCCACAGGTGGATGAACAATTTCATTAAAAAAAATAATAAAATAATACGGTATTTCAGAAGACATTTACACCAGATTAAAAATATAAAAAGAAGCGATGATATATATTATACAACCTAAAAGAAATGTATATATTTTATCATTATTAATAAAAAAAGACCCATCACCTTAGAATAGATAAATAAATCTTACATTATCATTGCAGCTCAGGACGGAAATAAATTCAAAATGTAAAATATAGAAAATATATATAATGGAAAAAAATCATAAAGTACATATCAGGGATTTAACAACTATAATTATCATCATAATAATATAACTGAAAATAAATTATAACATTTTTTATATAACAAACATTATAAATAATATAAAACTATATCACAAATACATATACGTAAAACAACATCAGTCAAACAATTTATTAATATAGGCCAATAATGACGTAATTATACAACGAAAATTAATTTAATTTTACAATTTTGTTCTTGATGGAATTATAATACATATTACACTCTATAAAATGGAAAACAGTAAATTATTTACAAAAAAAAATCATCCCATCAAAAATAAATGAATACACATTCATTATGTCATGAGGTATAAGATTAAAAAATAGTAAAGATTATCTAGTCATAGATAAATTTTAGCTCTTTTAGGTCAAATATTATAACCTGCTTTATGCGAATAATTTCTGTTCTGCTTAAAAAACAAAAAAATGTCATACTATTTTGTAATTCAAAACGGATATAATGGATACATAATTTACTGAAGCTTATATTAATTTTTTTTTTTAAATCTACTTTCATTATATTAAGTTTGCTATTTTTATAATGATAAATTACTTATTGTGTCATCTACTTAATTTAGCTAACCGTATCAGTTCTCTCTTTTTGAAAAAATATCACTTAAAAATGATAAAATTATCTTAAGATAAAATCGATACATGGATTTTATTTATTTGGGCACCTTTAATGTGCTTTTAACTGTATGTCTTACAACGTTAATAAAGTATTATTTATATATATATAAATAAAACAGGTCTTGGCTGAGGAATTAAACCTAAAAGAGTTAAAATTAAAATATTTTGTTAAATTTTCTTGTAATATGAAATATTAATGAAGGTAATATAATTAATAAACATTTTATAATTATATTTTTGCGGGAAAAGTAATGGAATTGACATGTAGTATAATAGATTACAATATGCACGTCCATACAATATATTCATGAAGAAAAATAATAATAACGGCATGAAATACTATATATATTTACATTTAATCGAATGGATTACTCGATAATAATATTGATTTTGTCATAAAATTTATTTTCAGTTATAAGCATGATATCAAATTATCATAATAGTGTTAAAAATCTATATAATCATTAAAAATTATTCATCTTTTTAATTTATATATTCTAATTTTGCACAAAATGGTCCGCTTTAAATACTTAATTATACTATATATAAATCTGTACACAAAATAGTTAAGTTATAATTATATAACAATATTATATATCACCAAGGCAAAGGCAGATTTCACAATATATAACAACAAATACAAATTATTAGTATATTATTTTATTCATTACTGTAGGAAGCAATTTTTTTTTTTTTTTTTTTTTATTATTACATTAAGTAACTAGTCACCAATTCATTATATAATTTTTTATGACTACATTATAAAAATAATATTATTCCTAAAATCATTTTTTTATATGATTTTACATATCATTTTTTCTAATAAACATAGTTTGTTTTTTTTTTCATATTTACAATTATTTTATAATACAATTTATTTATAAATCTCAATATAACAATGATGAAAAATTTTAGACATCATGAATAGTAATGGAATAACTTGAGAGTTATGGAATTCATGGAATTAAAAAATATAATTCATTTTTTTTTTTTAATTTAATCTTTAAATGAATAATACTAATAAAATTATTTATTTATAATTATTAAGGAAAATTTATTAATGAATTTTAACAGTAAGAAAAATCCCTGACAAAGTCCAATAATATTTCAGGATTTTAAATTGGAGGCGGCCCGTTATTATATCTAAGCATCGGTTCTAAACTTCTGGCAAAAGTATTGGCTAGTATACATGAATAATCTTCTTCTCCGACAGGAACAAGAGCAGCAACTCCCAGAACAAGCAACATCAGAGCCTGTATCGGTAATGAAGCTCGTAGAACACGACTTAGAAATTGAGTTCCTCGTGTTAGCACAGTAGTATCTCCATTTTCATCACTGAAACAATTCATTTTTACTTAATACCCGTTTTAAAAATATATAAGGAGGAAAACAATTTTTTTTTATATCATAAAATAATTAAATTTAATAACAGATTTCTATAATTGAATACGTTAATATCTGTTTTCTTTACTTTCTTAATGGCTTAAAGTATGTAGTTGTTTTTGCGTTTATTCAGTCTTGAGGTTTTAGGAATATTTTTTAAAAACAAACCGTTCATTTACCTTTAAATATTATATAAAGTATTTTGAAGCCTGCTGCTATATTCTATAATTTAAGAAAGTATATTTATCTAATTTCTGTTTTCGCCCAAGAGTTTTTCTAAACCAAAGAAATTTATAAAAATTGCATGCGATTTCTAATTTACGTAAGGTTTTAAGCATGACATTAATTCATTCTCTTGATGAATGGTGGACCCATCTAGACAATTTCAAGTGAAAGACGTGAAGACAAGTACACTGTTTTAGTTTAAAAATGCCACTGTAGGTCTCAAATGTAGAATTTTAACTATACAAATGCTTTACGCCTTGCTCTACTATTTTTCCAGCAATAATGCAAAACAGTTTGTACAATTGACTAAGATTATGTTACTGCAATGATATTTTTTTTATTTATTTTGTTTTTTTTTTTTGTTTGCTTGATGATATCGCCACATGAGCTTGAAGCTTGTACGTGGGATATGGAAGTGTAGTGTATAAAAATGCCAAGACTGACCGAGATTCAAACCCAGGACCTCTGGATGAAAGACCGATAATTAAACTAAAAATTTTTAAATTGTTTAACTAAATTGCTTGTAGTTTCTTTTTTAACTTGATTTCATTTATGGGAGTACATAAAAAGCTTCTTTATTTTATACATTTTATATAGCAATAAATAAATCTCATTATTTAAAAATATATGGATGTGCGCAGATTGCGTTAACATTCAACATTTTTTTTTCTTTTTTTTTTGTGGATGAAGGAATGTTATCGCCTAGAAACTTCATACAGCAAAATGCTACCTTATAAACTGAAGGCAAAATTTCATATCCTTAAATAATTAATTTAGATAATTAGGTAAATGCTTGTACGATCAGAATAAGATGAATAAATAAAACCATAATATAAATTTTGAAGTAGGGACACAGAGAAATGGTAAATATAATAAACAATTTTGTAAACAGACCTTACAAATAAAGAATTAATGAAACCTAAATGAGAGAAAATTAATCAATCAAGATTTTTTCATAAAAGTAATACAAAAAAAAAAAAAAAATTAAATATCTTAAAAATTTAAAAATAAGAGAAGACATAAAAGTATTTTTTTAAAATTAAAAATTTAAACTTGGACTGCAAATAATTGGGAATTTTTTTAGGACAAACACCTATGTTATGTAAAGGCTTTCCAATAAATGTGAAATGTAACAAACTATATTAAAAAACAAGTAAAAGTCTAACTTGCTTAAAAAACTGAAAACTTTTTCAATATTTGTTACATCATCGCACAAAATACAAATATTCAATAATCTGATGCACCCCAAATATAAAGATAAGGATAATTAATCACTTAATCTGGCCTTTCCAAAAAAAAAAAAAAAAAAAACCTACAATAAAACAAGAAAAAAATAAGTTTACAGCACAGAAATATTTTAACCCATAAAAATATAATTGGTTTATATATTAATAACAATAAATTACATCGAGGCACTGCATTAGAAAAATTTATAAGTGATTACATTAAAAATCATATATAAAAAACATATTAAAAGAAAAATTAAAAAATCAACCAAAATGCTAACCTCAAATACCAGAACAAACCAACAAATACTGACAAACACGATAAGGTTGGAGTTACAAATAAACATATCAGAAAATCACTTAATTGCACCTTCTGTTTCTTAAAATTCATGAATTATGGAACTGAACTGACCAACAAAAATTCTTAAGAGACTATTATAATTAGTAACATGTAAAAAAATAATGTAGGTACGTTAAAATCATAGGATAAGTAATATATTTTTGTAGCCAGAGACGTTAACCGGAAGACTGTTATACTGGTTGATAAGAAATCTTTCACATTTATTTACCATTTAACTACCAACAAAATGGTAGTACTATTCATCATCAATGTATTAATGATTCAAAAGATATCTTCTAGACAGTCACTTATAGATTTATTTAAATTATTGACACAATTTATAAGAAAATTAAATTTATCAATAGAATATTTAACTTAACAGCATATATATACATATTGAAGATCTAGTTAAGAACATCTAAAACAGAGAAAAAAGTCCATACATTATTTATAATTTTAT
>JAAAKQ030372465.1:0-25623 GCA_010016005.3 Zanna intricata
TTCATACACATCATCCTCATTCATCCTCTGAAGTAATACCTTACGGTAGTTCCGGAGGCTAAACAGATAAAGAAAAACAAAAAAAAAAAAAAAAAAAAATAGGTCCATATTTGACACAATAAACATTTTATAAAATCGTTAATCGTAAAATTGTTTAATAATAGTGCAAACTCGTTTATTTTTACTTATGTTCTTAATAAATAAAGGAATAAACTATAATTTTATATACATGATTTTACTATAATCTCTATATGTAACTGTTATTTATTTACCTATTATTTTTTACAAAAAATTATGGCAGGTCGAACTTACTTATTTTGTAAGCCAAAATTATAATTAAAACAATCTTAATTATAACTAAATATTATAACAGCATCCTTTAATAAAATCTATTCTCTATGAAGCTTTAGAATTCCTTTTTGTTTAGAGAATGAGGTTAAATTTGTTTTTCCGGTTACTGTAATACTGCTTACAACAGAAGTTTCATTAAAAACATTTATTTGCTCCACACGATTACGCAACTTTTAAAGAAAGAGTAAATAGAATATTTATTATATAGGTGTAGTAAGAAAAAGGAAATACTTTGATTACTGACGATGATATTCAAAGGCCAGCAAAGTATCCAGAAATTTCTGCAGTTTCACGATTATTATACCGGACGCATTATGCTCACTCCGATGAGTTAGAAGTTTAACTGTGTTCATAATAATGGTCGTCGGTTTATTTATTTCCCCGATCACTTTTTTCTAAACTTCGTTACCTCATTCACTCGAAATTCGCATTAAACTGATGAAAAACAAAAGAAGCTTACCCTGTTTTATACTTGTTTTACTCTAACTCCAATTTTAATCTTCTACAAAACGCACAAAAAACAATCTAGAAACGTTCTTTTAACTGCTTAAAACTGATCTCTATTCATTTTTCTCGTTTGGGGCTTTATAACAACAGTTTTAAAAATAATACTCTACTCTCAGAATAGTAATTCTGAAAAACAGAAAACATTCCATAAGCAGAAGAAAAAACTTTGATAACATTATTAAAAATAGCTAATTATTATGGTAACTCTTTCAAAATATTGATTACAGTTTTCTCTCGTGCCGTTTCAAATCGCATCGTTCTGTACAATAAGAAAGATTTGAACTCCCGGGAGCATCCCGTCCAAAATTGCCTTTCTAGAAAATTAACGGAGTGACATTTGAAAGGAAACGATCTTAAAACAAATTTCTCCACCCCATAAGTTGCGATGGAGAGAAATAATCCAATCACTACGTATAAAAAATACGTTTAAAAATATCAAAGAAAAGGAGCTTCATAATTGTAATAATTAGCGAAAGCAAGTTTTATTCAGCGTTTAACGAAAACCTGTTACCAAGATTTTATAACAATTTGTTCATTTTCATCGTGTACGATATTACTGTAACTGGACTGCTGTTCAGAAGTTAAGGCGATGACGCAAATTGTAATACGAAAGTTATTACGCATAGCTTACGCTAAAACTAAATAATACCATTTTAATTTTCAAACAGACAACATCGGTGGCCTATTACAAGTAAATTTTCAAATTCAGCTTAAAAAAATCCAGATAATTACTACATAATTATTTCATAAGCAGAAAACCGTCGACCAATAAAAGCCGTCGGTATATTAGTAAATTCGTTTACTAACAAAACAGGAGAATTTAAGCTAAGTAATAATGTGGAGTTCTAAGGTTCAAATCCTAGTAAAGGTAGTTAATTATTTTTATACGGATTTGAATACTAGATCGTGGAAACCGGAGTTCTTTGGTGGTTGGGTTTCAATTAATTACACTTCTCAGAAGTGGTCGACCTGAGACTGTACAAAATTACACTACACTCACATTCATGCAGATCATCCTCATTCATCCTCTGAAGTACTATCTTACGGTAGTTCCGGAGGCTGAACAGATATAAAGAGAAGTAATAAAGTGAAACGTGTATATAGATATAAAAATAGAAATGTTTTAGTTACCAGATGTTCGCCAGAGAGTACTTCAAGCAATGATATAAGGTTAAGTCCATCCTGAAGATCGATAAATAAATCATTAACATGACGATTCGCCTGAAAATAGAAAAAACTTCATAAATATCGCATTAAATAACAGTAATATAATAATTAAAGAACGATGATACAATAAAATGGCAAGGTAAACAAATCTTTTAAATTTAAATCGTTAAGTTTACATACAAAAACTGCGAAATTGTTATTTCAAAGCAACATATCCCCGAAGCAAGAAAAATTCCATTACGACGAAGCGATAAGCACAACCTACGAAAAAAAAAAAAAAAAATTGACAAAATTTAGCTAAAATGTTAATAATGCCTGTATTATTAACCTTCTAAGAACTGTACAACAAAAAATTTACACGTGAAAAACATGCATCCCGACCCCTGTCAGGCAGGAAGGAAAACACCTGCCTTGTGTCGATCCCTGTCGTCACACCACTTTTTCCGTTCCTAGCCTTGATTGGCTTTACCGAAGGTCGTCTTTTAGACCCTTCAAATCTGATAACACATCATAGTCATCAGTTTGGCCTCTGTCAGGATAGCATCGATGCAAATGCCTCGACAGACATTTCCATAAATGTATTTCTACAACTTACTGTCACCTTCGAATGGCCTCTTCCAACCACAATCATCTACCATAACTTACAATTCTCAACTATCGATTAACCGATTCGCGGAAACGAAATCCCCGCGCCTTTCTCTAACACCGAAATAAATCCGAATAAAAAAAATCAACAAAAGAAGAGAACAGAGAGATGGAAATTGGTAAATACAATAATGCAAAATATCTGATGAAAATAATTTTCATAAAGAAGATAGTATCGGAAGAGAAGAAAACCAAAAATACTATCGAAAAGATTAAAAGAACACAAAAAGATATACAAAGCGCCTGAAAAATAAGAATTAAGTTTTATCGCTGGTAACCTGATTTATCCGGCTATTACAATACATATTCTAGACTTGGGGCAAATATGCGCATTGTTACTTAAATGTTTACGTAGCTTCACTTCTGCTACAGAACAATCGGCGCCATTTCATTAACTGTACCTACAAGTTGATGTTAAATTGAAGCTGTTCTGGCAAATTTACGAGATCTGATGCAGCATGCAGACCAGACCGGCCAGTATTTATCGCATATCTCAGCGCTGAATGTAGTGAGCTGACAAGGACGACAACCACTTGCGATTCACTGCTCTGCTGGGTTTATAGACATGACTGTTCTAAATACTCCGACTGTCCAGATGTACATCAGTCGGGATTGGGTTCAGAAATTGACATCACGGCGGTCGCGGAACAGCTTCTTCCTTAAATAATAATGTGGGAGGTGACTGATGCAGAGTTTGCCAATGACCACCGGGGGATCCGATTTCAGGTCCAGTTTGGGGGTCCAATGCATCAAGCCGGGTATCACAAGTGACGACTGACGGTAATGCAGGCCTCGTTGTTTTCCGCTTCGGTGGCTGTTAAGATGGAGGGTGAAGCCCAAAAGATTTCTCCAAGATACTGGAGGAGGAATGTAACCGACTACGACCGGCTTGGCCGATTTTTAAATGCAATTAAGATAAAATTTTAAATGTACCCTATGACCAAACTTAATTTAATCACATTTATTATTAACTCACATGATTAAACCAACGAGAAAAGTTATTAAATGATTTACAAAACTTCATAAGAAACTATATGTATAGTTTCTTACAAAGTTTTGTAATATACTAAATATGTTATGATATACTAAATATTCGAATCCAAAATATTTAAAAACTAAACTAGAAAATAAAGTTGAAAACAATAACTTAAAAAACCTAAATAAGAGAATCGCTTTAAACAATTATAATTAGACAATTAATTTCAAAGTTTACTCGATTACAAGCGATGATAACAACGAAGCATGAAAATATATAATATATGCACAATTGTGTATGAAATGTGTTAAAGTATAAAACAAATAATTAATACAAATTTAGCGATTGAATTTTGTCACAAATAATAAACAGCGATTTTAAAGTACTACAAACAGTAACACAGTAAAAGCCAATCGGAAAAGGATTAAACAGATCCTATGTATAAGAAAATAAGGTAAAGTTATTTATCTTTTGATTCGTAATTTACGAAGCAAGTGTTGTAGAAACAACACTTACCTTGTTCATTACCATATAGGCTGTCATAGATCGGCTCGGTACGAACAATGCGTAAATAAATCAGACGTCGCCTATTACGTAACTATAAACCTAAGATTAACTAACAAGATGCTGAAATTGGTTTTTCTGGCAGCATTCCTATTTGTTCATTTGAGGGAGAGCCTGCATAAATTCACATGTATGTGAACACGCGCACGCAAACACAATAACACGGAGG
This sequence comes from Zanna intricata, assembly GCA_010016005.3. Classification (NCBI taxonomy): domain Eukaryota; kingdom Metazoa; phylum Arthropoda; class Insecta; order Hemiptera; family Fulgoridae; genus Zanna; species Zanna intricata. Next base: position 4,380 of record JAAAKQ030372465.1, read on the forward strand.
TCACAAGCGATTGGTAAAATTAATTTTCTCTCCGGAGTTTCAATCCAACGTTTAGAATAGTTTAAAACATATAAAGCTAATTCATATTCTTCCAAAATAAAATTAAAAATCATCGTCCGTAATCAAAACCAGTTTAATTTAAATGCCAAATCCAATAATTCAAGGGGAAAAATGTGTTTTTTGCGTCCTTGAATGTAAAGAGAAGTCCGATTCACATTGCTTTTTAAGTGTCTAAAATGAAACATAATCATCCAAAACGAACTAAATCAAGCAGTTTTATAACGGTTAATTTTTATCTCCATATATCGGATGATAGGTGGTATTCGGCGCTAAAAATTAACACTAAGGAAAAACTAACATGCAATTAATTCACAGGCTATTATATAAATAGAATCACAGGTTGTAGATAGTAGATGAGCTAATAATTGACTATTATTCGTAAAATGAAGCCTGCAACAATAGGACCTACTGTAATGCTATCTAAAAACACAGTTTAATCTATATTATTTGGAAATCGTTCTCTTAATCAAACTCTTAAAGGTAAAACAGCAATAGTTCTCTACAGCAAATATAAGTCTTATAGTTTAGATTTCCAAAATTCTAAATATCAGCTCCCAAAAGACACCATTGAAAAATGGTGTATACTACATATACAAAACCGAGCATACAAAGAAAGCTTCTGACATAGGCCTACAACCAAGATAAATATTAAACCCTTAAACTGAAAGTAATTTGCAAATGTAATTTGCAGCCGTACTTCATATCTACAAGAATTCAGCTCACTCGCACCGTATATACAAGTAAACCGTTAATATACTACTAATATATATTAAGTCGCACAGTGAACGTCCACCCTTCACTGGAGAGCATACAGTTCCGTAAAAAAAATAAAAGATGATTTTGCCGCACTTGTAAGCCTGACACCTTGCAGGAAGTGGATGGTACATGTAAGCTTTGTAATTTAGAAAGGAAACTGTAAAAAAATGTCAATAATTAAATAACCCCATGAACTTCATAAAATTACCGTTTATAAACGAGGCTGGAAAATAAAGAAATTATTTTCCGTGGCAATCATCAGATAAAAAAATCTTCTGAAAATAGACAAACGATTGAAAAAAAAACTATCATCTTCAATCAGATAAATTTTTCATCCGAATGCAAGTTCAACAGAATCCAATTTTAAGGAAAACTGTATTACTAACATTTATTCAATGTTTAAGCCGTCACATTTTGTAATTTCAAATCAACAGAAAATAAAACTACAGATACACCGATCCTACCGCCTTTTTATTTCTATTCTGAAGTAGAATCCTGACATCAAACATTTACGCGTTAAAAAAAAAAAAATAATAGTTTACGGTTTAAAAACTAATTATAATTTTTTTAAATAATTGCAAGAAAACTGTTGTTTTTCCAAGTTGGGGATAGAATCTTGGAAGGTGGCCTGACATTTTACAATAGATTTTTGTTTAAGAAAAATAACGGATCAAATTTAATATTAATACCAGAAATTGAATGACTATGACTAATCGAATAAATTAAGTTATACGACTGTATTAGGAATTACAACAAATTAAAAATTTATAATCCCTCAAATTAAAACGTACGGAAATACTAACAAAAACCCAATTATTTAATCCACAAAAATAATTTATTCCAAGGTCTAATAATCGTGCCACATAAAAAATAACCTCAAAAACCAGATTTAACTCGGCCGTTTTTACAACATACGTACTCGTATCGTCACCGCCACTACGGTAAACGGTTAATCTAAACAAGAAATTAATAATTCCAATCGCTTAAAGAAAAATATCATTGTAGTTTCACTAATACACGAATACCACGAAAAAATCACAATCGATGACCGTTCAGAATTTACAAAAGAAGAACAGAAAACGTTTGTCAAAACGATGTCGGTGCATTTATACCCAACAACGTGAAACTGGAAACCGTAATTTTGGATTACTCATGTCATTAAGTAATTCTTTTTATTTTAACATATTCATTTTATTCAGAGCAATTACTTGAAAAAAATATAAACGATTGTGAATTATAATAAAATAATAAAAAAACCGTTTTAACAGAACTTATCTATAGTTTATAAAATTAATGTATGTTATTTTCATCCAAATATAATATTCTCAGCAAATATTATAGTGTTCTACTCGTATCTGTAAATACAAGTATGTCGATGAGATTCCGGAACTCCAACCGCCGCTCCCAGAACCCTTTGTTTTCAATAGTAACAAAAAATTAAAATTTGATATGCGAATCGTATCTCTTTCAAAATATGTTTTTTTTTGTTTTTTTTTTACCAGGGGTCAATAAACAAATAATCAATGATTTAGAAGAGAGTTAGGGTACTTACTCCTCCAGCTAGCTTGTTTGCTTTAAATTAAAAAAAAAGTTAAATATTACGTTATTTAAGCTAATATTGAAATTATTTTTTCAAATAAAAGGCCTGTTTTTGAAGAGTAGTAAAAAACGGGCGAGGTTGAACTGCTTCAGGACCCTTCTTATCCACAACTGTACTTCTTTTTTTTTCTGAACAGTAACGGTTCCAAAAAATAAAAAAAACCGCGTCGAGTGTATAAGAGATTTGGGCCTTTGGCTTCCATCACGTAACAAAAATCGAAATATTATGAGGTTAAGCTCGTTCTTCAATCACGAAAATTTAAGAACCGCTGAAAAATTACAATTCGCTTCGGATCTTCTTATCAACTGGGAAGAATTCTTTTAAAAAATAATATTCATAAAAAATTATCAATAAGAATAGTTCGGTTTGCTTATGATAGATACAATTCAAAATTACATCTCAATAACATAAATTTGAACAATTAGTTTATGTAAGATAACAAATATAATAATCAAAATATCTTGATTAAGTGGTTTTCGTTTATAGAGTTGTTTTAACAATTTTATTAACACGAGTAACCAGTTAACAATAAAAACAACGCAAGTTTAACTTTAGTAAAGAGACAGTTTTCAACTTAAAACCGATTAAAATTAAAAAAATAACCTAAGTTAGAAATACTTTACTTACTGTTACATAACTTCTAAAATGTTTGAAACAGAGACACTAGTCTCTAACCAGTTTTTATTTATTTAATGTTTTAATTACAAAAGTAGCTTTGAAGCATAATAATCCTCCAAAATATATATTTTTTTTTAATGAATTTATAAATATATATGTAGAGACTTCATACTTTGAAGTTTTTACTGATAATAAATCGATTAAATACTGCGATTTCGCCTACAGTTACAGTGAACTTTATTATAATTAATCATAGAATGACAAACATAAGAGCGATTGGGTTCCATTGCTTCTGTAGATGGTATGAGGGATCGTCATGCCAACAAGGTCGCCCGCCCTTTCAAACCTTGAAGAGCTAGCGAAAGCGGTTGAGGGAGGGTTGAAAGCAAGCGAAAGGTTTGCCCGGATCCAAGTAGGTTAGGTTTGGGAAGGGTAGCTCCCCTGAGGAGAGCATTTCGGTTATCCATAAGCTGAGGTCGGGATGTTCTAATGAGACAGGGTAGACCCCGATGGGTGGGTCTCAAACCTAGGGGGTAGCTAATCTGCTGCCACGACACTCGGGAGCGACTGATGATATTCCGCCTAACGGTAGAATATAATCATAAAACGACATACTGTTTCGTGCAAATTAAAATTATCCGAAAACGATTTTAGGGGGGGTTTAAAGGGGGAATTGTGTTAACATTAAAAATTAGCGAGTGTAGTAATGATCTGTATTGATGTTCTCCGTCGATCCGTTTGATAACTCTGAAACGTATATAATCTAATACCTCATCATTCGAGTTCAATCTATTCGATTCTGGTTTCAGATGTATCTCTTCTTCGATTTGACACGTACTAATGCTACATACCATTACTACTGTTAAATTTGATCGGTCTACTGTCACATCATTAACTAAAGAAATACGAGTAATAAGAAATTCAACTATTCTTAAAATTGAATGATCTCTTTAAGCGTAGAATGGATTACTGAAAAGAGAGAATGGGAACCAGGGAGACGGAGAGCGAGCAGCGAACGCCAGTCTGAACAATATTTTATCTTTAATTTGGCGTAAAATGAAACTGATTTAAAACAACATTTTTGTCATTTTGAATAACCCTTGTCTCATTACCGTCACGGTAAATAACTATGAAGTAGAAAAAACACGGTTTGCTGTTGCAAAATCTAAAATCAAAATCCCCTTTTCTACGAAAACAGTCATATAGGCATATCTGCAGGGTTCAAAATTTCAGGTTATTTTACGGAGAAAACAAAATGATACTGTAATGCCTAATTTCATATAATCTACTAGTTAAACGACTCTTAAAACAACATAGAATAAACTCTACCGTCTTTCACTCTAGCCGGTAAATAAAATTTTGCTTGGCCCTTTGTCACCGACTGACACTTCTTTCGAGAATCCGTGCACTAACTTTTTTCGTTATTGTTAATCTATTATTTTAAGTACGAATCCGATCAAACAAATAAAAAAATCTAATAACAGTTTATGTACACATTTTCTTTAAATGTGCTCAAAAACGCAGATAAATAAAACAAAGCACTCGCAAACAATTCACGGAATTTCTCTGATGATGATAGGGATAAAAAATTGTTTACCCCTATTAAGCAGAGAGTTGTTCGATGTTTTATCTTAATTTAATAAAGTGAGGATTTTTTTTTAGATGTAGTTCATAAAATTTACCCGCATATCGGAAATGCCAAACTGAACATTTTTTTAAAAATTAGCTTACAAATGAATAAATTCAAAACCGATTTACGAATTAACGATACAAACCTGTAATAAAACCGTAATTTTGGCGAATTAGATACCCTCTATTTGAAATTCTTCCAATTGCTGTTTTGACAATATTAAAATTTTATTTTAACTTAATTTTTAATCTAATTAAATTATTACTACCAATAATTAAATAGATGAAATTGAAAGACACCTACTAAATAATAAAATATTATCTAATATAATTTTACAATTAATTTTAAAAAGAGGATTATGTAAGCGTAAATCTAAATAATTATAATTCTAAACTACGGTTTAAATTTTAAACTATGAATGAAACTTCGCTACACAATTTTTTTTTGCACATCAGATTAACAGCACTAATAACCACATCAATCAGTTTATTGAAAATCACAATACAACGTAAAACAAACAACTATATTGGAAATTTTCCAACATTTGAATGACACAGTAAACACACACACAAGTGCACAGAATTTTGGTAAGCACAATGCCAAACTTTTTTTTTTGCACACAAGTAACTATGTTATCACACATTTGTTTAACTATGATATCAGACAAACATATTTAAAATAATGTGCAAATATAGAAAAAAAACAGTAAACAGAACAACAAACAATCCAAATATTTAAGATAATAATAACAACGGGTAAAAGAAAAATGAGCGTAAAAATGTATTATTAGTAAAATATTATACACTGAAAAGCAGAAGAAAGCCTACTTATTTCTGTGCTACCTAGTAGTGCACGTAAATGTCACGTGCGTTTATTGAACATGCAATAAGGTAGAAATAAAAAGGAAAAGAAAAAATATATTCTTAGTACACCCTGTAAGTAGATTGGTGTTGTGAACACTAAAAGCAAAGTACAACACAAATAACAAAAAGTAAACAAATAGAACATAAAAAAAAAAGAAAACTGCGACAAAACAGAGCACAACTTGAATTATTCTGTGTCAACTTACAAGATGTGGACAACAAGGCCCATTTCCAGAATCCACACACACGTGTAGACACGTGTAGGTCTGAAACAACACATATAAAAAGTCTTTCAAAATCGCAAAATAATACTGTCTAACACAACACTCAATCAAGAGCGAAAAAGTAAAAAAACACATGTAGTGGTTTTGGTAAATAAACGATTCATGGTTTACAATTATTTCCTGCCCCTTTCATGTATATTAATTAAGATTAAGTTATTGAAAACAAAGAAAGGGCTTAAATCAATATAATCTTATTTCATCGATTAATCAGAAGGAAATATACTCCAAGTATGTATAACTTCTGATGACCCTTTGAAAACATTTGTCTGAACGTTTTCAGAACGAATCGTTCGTCAAGATGTTTACATTCATATTTATATCTATACGGTATTGGAGAAACTATTCCTAATCAGTAATGGAAGGACCAAATTTTACGTGCAATTTGTTTATAGAAGGCTCTTCTCTGTTCAATACCTTCAAGGATTTTTTCCGGTAGCAAATATTTATTAAATCAGAACTAATAAAACTTAAATTTACCCGACTAAGTTTAATGGAAGTGTTATAAAAAAAAAATGTATTTTTTTTTTTTTTACAATTCTTTGCTTAAAGATACTACTAAGAACGATCAATACGAGGAAAAATTGTAATCAACAAATAGTCCGATTTACCTTATAGTAAAACCATAAGATACTTAAGCTTGCATGAAAAATTTTATTGGCTCTTCAAGAAATATTATCATCATCCTTTGGTCTAAAATGATAATAACCCAAGGATGGTTATGAACGTATAATCAGCAATTACAGTAATCAATAATTACATCGTAATAATTACAGTTTTATTTTTTGAAAGATTAATAAACTATGACTTACAAATTCAGCAACAAATTTTAGATAAGCGAAGAAACAAATTTTAAAACAGAAATTACAAATAAAAAAATTTAAAAAAAAAAATCGATCATTTATATTTTCAGAATATAAGAATAATGAAAACACTTGTGTAATTATAGAAAACCTTTTTTAGATCGTTAAAGAAATGAAAACTAAATAAGAGAATTTAATATGCACTTTCAATGTATAACGTAGCGCACAAAGAAATTTACATATACATTAAAAAATTATAATACAATAGCGAATCGGTCAAAGCTATACTTCAAATACGACTCGCTTCTAATCTAATACCTTCTTTCCGAGCGAAAGTTGTTCTCAATAGTTTTTACATGTTTATCGATCTAAGGAAACGTAGTCCTAATATCCTATAAAGAATAAATAAAATCGAATCGTTTTGCAGATTCGAGTTTTAATGATATGTACTGGCGTAAAAAAGGTAATATAATTTAGTTACAAATAAACGCGGAATACGATTAATTTATATTTATCGGATTAAATTTTAATTCGCTGTATTGAGTCAAGAGTATCTTTTTTCTTCGAGATCATACGAAACCATAAACATGTACATATACAACAGAAACATCCAACGGTTTTAAAAAATGAAAAACTAAACATCGCTTTAAGAAAAAATATGGCCGATTCACACATCTGAATCGTAAAACACATTCTTCAAGCAAAGTACAGCAGCCGTGCAGACACGCGTCTTACGTTCTGCAGACCCGTTTTTCAGAAACCATATATTTGCATGATCTTCCACGGTTTCTGGAAACCGTGGAAGATCATGCAAACGATGACGTTGAAATCAAAATACCTACTGTTCTTAAAATTAAACAGCGATCCAACGTTTACATAGTTTGACAATAAATTTAACAAGAGGACTGTATACGTTTTAATCCTTTCCTCCTAATATTTATTCGTCAAAGGACGTTTGTAAAGAGATTAATATCTCTTGACAAGCAAAATAAGCCAACAAATCGAAAGAAAACAGCTAGTAACAGATCGACGAAATCTTTCTTTGATCCGCACAATGAAGATACCGAAGAAGAATAGGATAAAAATTTGTGTTTACAGTGTAATGTTTATTTAAAGAGGCGGCATTCGCATCACCGAAGAAGAGGATAAGAAAAGCAAAGAGACATTTACGATTATAAAATCGAAACGGTGTAAAACAGAACGCAGGAAGACATCCGCTAGATATTGCTTTCTAGCAAATGAAAACCACAGAATCAGAGGAAAAAAGTACTTTACGAAGGCTTATTTTGACCTCTAGGTAAATTTTTCGCGTCATATAACGCAAAGTATATATAGCGATTATATACATTAAAGATTCGAAGATTTTTGAATAGATGAAATGAAAACGATCGACTAAGTTTTCAAGAAAAGAGACGAAGGGTAACGTATATTTTAACAAAGTAACTTTCGGACGACAGTAAAACGATAACAAATAGCCCTTATTGATACGGGCGTAACAGAAATTAGAAAATAAATTGAAACTACTTCTCTTTTTTCTCTTTAGCCTCAGGAACCACGGAACCACCGTAAGGTAGTATTTCAGAGGATGAATGAGAATATGTGTGAATGCGAATGAAGTGTAAATTTGTAGTCTTAGGACGACCATTCCTAAGAAGTGTGGTTATTTGAAACCCGCCCACCAAAGAACACCGATATCCACTATCTAATATTCAAATCCGTTATAAAAGTATCTTTACTACCTTACTAGTACCACCTTTCCTAGGATTTGAATCTTAGAACTCTCGACTTCGAAATCAGCTAATTTCCGATAACAAGTTAACCACTACATCGGCCCGGTGAGATAAGATAAAAACTGAACATCATTAATCGAAACGGAATAATTGCTACTCCAAAAGTAAAGTAAAAGCTTGGAAGACCGTACTTCAGAATGATTTTAATGAAAAACAAATGTTATATTTGAATGTATTTCTGTTAGAAATTGAAATCAGTTAGAAAAAGTCTTTTTAGTCACTTTATGTTTTCTGAACAGATGCAACCCTATTTCTTATATATAGAAAGATGAAGAGAGAAGAGAAGAAGAAATGCATTTTTGCTTTTACTTTTTTAGAAGGTTTATGCGTGGGAATCACCCGGATATCGAACGATAAGGTACTACTAATTTGTAACGTCAGTTAGGTAGATTAACGGTAAACTGTACAATAAATTCAAATTTGATCGTGTACGTAAATAAAATAACAGTAACGTAAAGAATGCAGGTCTACGTAAAAAGCAATATGAAACATTTTTGAAAAAAAAAAATTTCTAGATAAAGGTCTTTTTAACTCAAAACTGCCGGATATAGATTCTCCAAAAGTTTTCCTATCTTGGGGAAATCTTCCTTGTTTCAAGGATTTTAACACGGAAAATAAAATTCAGATTTTAAATTTTTTTCGCTTTGAACTAAATTTTATTAGCCATTTTTTTTTATTATTAATTCACTATTCGACATCGCTGGAGAGGCCTCTTCTTGAATGAGCCTAGTGTTTAAAATAAAGAAAGGAGTAAAATTCCGAGAATAAGTTATCTTACTCGGCATCGCCTACTCATATTCATCTCGATTTCAAATAATAACAAAATCATCTTAATACTAACGTAATAATTGAGCAATAAAAAAGTATAAATCTAGTCGGCGGCAAATCACCCGTTTTTTCCACAACATGAATTAATACGTCGAAGATAAAATTCAACAGGTGCTGTTCCCGTTTTGTTTAATAAAAGTAATTACAAAAAAGGATTTATGCTAAACAATTAGAGAAATAACATCAAAAACATTCAAAAATTTGTATACAAAAGGTATAGATTTACAATTAGATACGCGTTTCGAATGTTAGATGATGGTTAATAGCCGATCAGGGAACTCGGTGAAGGGAAAAGTAAATATAAATACAAAAAAAAAGACAACGCTGGGATACGTCTATGTAAACCGGTAAAAAATTATTAAACAAAATTAAACTTGTATTTAGAAATTAAATATAAATAAAAGCGACTGAAACGAAAATACATAATTTTATTTCTCGTAGATGTTCGTCAAACTAATACAAATTTCCACTCGCCTAAGCCATGGCCAAACCAGTAATCAGGATCAAATTACATGACAAAATAGAAAATACATATACGACGATATAGGTGTTGTACCTTTAGATCGGATACAGGACTCTGAAACAATTGCAAGTTTGCGAGTATCTAAGCTACTCGCAATACCAGTACATCGGCCGATATTCAATTTTAATTTTTATGAAACGACTGACGACCGACCGAATCGACATAATCACACGCAGTATTTAACACGAATAACAAAATTTCATACGCGTGAAGAAACGTGCACTATTTTATCACGGCCAAATTGTCATGAATGTATGTATAGTGATTTTTAAACACTGTCGTCGGTAAAAATTTTCATTAAATCTTATTGCGCAAAAATAATAATTAAACACAGACAGGAAATTCCTTAATTAATAATGAAATATTTACTAAGAAATAATTTTATTATTTAATTAATAGAATTTAAAAATAAGGTCAGCACTGTAGGAAATTGTCTCAGATTAGTTTTATTGCGCATGAATCATAATTATAAAACGATAAAAAATCAAAGTGTTGTATAGCAATATCTGCAATAACAACAATAATTATATTAAAATAATAATGATGAAAATAAAATAAAAAATGTAAGAAATAAAGGGTCGTAAATCGCGAAATTGCAAACATATACTCTTGTCTTTATTCCTTTGTAATATTATGTAAATTAATTACCGAAAAATTTTCAAATAACCACAACAGAACAAGATATTTACCTATCACCTATGCAAAACAGTAAATTTCTGTTAGCTAAGGTAATTTTTAATCATTCTGAATAATTCATAAACCAACAAACAAGATAAAAATCAATGAAAATAATGGTCAATATTAGTAATAAAGAGCTTCTTTAAGTTAAACAATAAATATAAATATATATTTAAATTAAACATGTTAATTTGTTTTAAAGCAAATATTTAAGCAGTGACAACGCATTTTAACATATTTCCCGTATTTACGTTGTTTATTTGTTACCTGTCTATAACGAAAAGAAAAATGTCATTACATAATTTTTTTACAATTGTAAAATAAAACGCAATTAAAATATCATTAATCAAATGTAAATTGTACACTGCTCATTTACTTCCTTATTTTTATCATAAAATGTATAGGAAAAACAGATCACTGAAATAAATAACAAAGAATTTTAGATCGGTATCGTAAAATGAAAAAAAAAAAAAAATTATAATTAACAATAAAATAAAAAGCAAAACACATTTTATTCTACAATAAAAGCAAAAATTAAAAACAAACGGATCAACTGTATTTCGTAAACTAAAGACTGAAACCAGGCACCTCATCTGAGAGGAATAGCAAGAAATAGAGGATGAACGTAAATTATTCAGAGCATTTCAGATGTTAATTTCACGCCACACACATTACGAAGAATATCTGGAGTTATTCCATTAATTTCACCTTCGATTCTTCTTTTTAGTTCACTGTGTTGACAATCTTTGTTGTGTCAACCCTGACTTTGACAAACCTCCAAAAAAAGAAATCGAATAGCGTAACGACAAGAGATCGAGGTGGCCAGGGAATTGGTCCATCACGACAGATCCAACATTGAGGAAATTGTTCATTCAGATAGCCTTTAACATGTAAAACCCGATTGTGATGGTGCACTAGCTCGTTGGAAGTTAACGTTGGTTTGCCGATGTTCAATTCGTGGTACTGCATACTCCTGTAACATGTCTAGATAACTAGCGCTAGTAGACGCTGGTTCGGCGAAGAAGAATGGTCCGATCACTTCATAAGCAGTCATCAAAGTTTAATTTTCGGGCTATCACGTTGTATTTGTCGAATGGCTTGAAGGTCTTCGTTACCCTAAATCCGACAATTAAGATGACGTGACCAGAATCATGGAAGAAAGCTTCGTCAGAAAATGCAGTTTTTCTAACACTTATCTTAATAGCACTTTATCTTCGTTCACTTTATGAAGAATGTCCACGTCAAAATCGTAACGACGCGATTTATTGTCATCCTCAATCGCACAAACCGATTGAATTGTTTATCCATTAAGTTTTAGGCGCTTGCGTAGAACCTTCACGATTGTCGATTACGGTTTTCCCAATTCTAAACTCGTACGAGTAGATTTATTCGGGCTTCTCTGAAAAGCTTCTCTCACTCGAGTCAGAAGTTCCTTACAGTTAGGAGATCTGTCAGCACTTTTTTTTAGTGAACTACACTCTCTATATTCATAACTGCTGATACAGAAATTTAATACCATCTTTATTAAGAGGATCGCGGCCATACTCTAAAGGAAAACGTCCACGAATGGGAATAACAGATCCGTTTCCATGAAGCCATAGTACAATGCTTTCTCCTGGATGGCAGCCATTGCTCAACTGACAATCCCTCCTGTGGTTACATCACTACACGGCGTGTTCATTTTGTCATCAGTAACTCTAGAACCTACACTAATGTTTGAAAATATCAACACGCACCACATTGCTTTGTTCATTTTTTATTAGCCACTTAAGTACGTTGGATAATTTATGTTCATTCTGTAGATTCATGGCCAGTTTTAAGCTTCTTTTCTAAATTAATTAATATGCAATACCGCAAAAAAATACCGGACCAATTTACTAGCTATTAAAGAAAAAAGGATCCAATTTTTAAGACATTTTTACAATTAATAAGAGGCCACATAGTTTGCTGTTTACGATAAGCAAATTTTAATTAATTCAGATATTCATTTGCAGAAGTTTTTAGTATGTTAGCACACTTGCAGACCGGTTGAGCAAAGGATAATTGGAAATTTCAAGAAAATCGTTTAAAAAACTGCTAGTTTTGTTCAAGGGGCGCTTAACTAAAAGGTTTAAACCGTGCTACCCTTGTATTATTAAGGAATTAATGAAAATCTGGATAATACTTCAGTGTATTCAGAGATTTTCCAGCCGAAATAAATCACACACAACCCTCAAATTCGTTATTCCCTTAGAGCACGTTAAAAAATATACCGAGGCGGGCTTTGAGAATACGTTGGAGGCAGAGTCATCAAATTTTAGAATATACAGTCCAAGTCGTCGATTCGCAGATATAATAGAAAATTCCCTCTCATCGCACGTACCGTTCTAGTAAGTTATTCCTCGCTCAATTCGCGGTATATATTTTTAATTCACCCCAACCAGCCTCGACGTCAAGGAATACGCCCATAAATTAAGAGGTACCCGAAAACTTTTAGTCGACTTTTGAATCTCGGCTGGACCCCCCTACTTTAAATATTACGGCATATGTGGACAAACTGTACCAAGAGTACTATTATATATATAGCTGCATCAAATTCGGTTAAGATGTAAGCACGGCGAATACGTACATAATTAAATTTTATAACGTACGAAAAAAATAAATCTGTAGGCGCGTTGTTACATCAGACGAATAAAGATGTAAGTGCAAAGACACCTACTGTTTTACTCGCATTGGAAGAATTAAAAATTTAATCTAGGTCAAAAATCTAAGCACTATACATTTTTAATTGTTTTTAATAATTATATAAGATACAAAATAAAAAGAGTACGTTTAGAGGCACGAAAATTAAATAATTATTAACAAACCACTTAAGAAATAAAATAATGAAAAAGCAGTATAGAAAAACACAAAAACAATATTACTTAAAAATTGGACCTACCTTAACATATTTCCAATGCTTCAATTCGGTAAGCAAAAAAGAAAAAATAAATATATTAATACAAATTACACTGAAATCTATTACATTATACTAATAAAAAAATCCGTGACCTCTAACAAAATTTATCAATTCCGAAATAACTTTTTCTCTCTAAAAAGTTAATTAGAGGAATAAAAATAACCGAATATTGCTAACAGAAAAAAAAACAACCCCATAGCTTGGCAAATAATCTAAATTGTACAGCACTACAAAAAGACAAAATCATATAATTTTACACTATTCACAGCTAGTATAACTTTCCCATGTTAAAAATAATTAAAAGTTAATGTTCAGAAAATACTCAACTTTTAAAACATATGTATATATCATACCAATAAATTCCAACCATACTAAATAATAATTATTATTACTACTATTACTGTTATAAGATGTGGCAATGAATACGATGTTAACGAATGACAGTTACAAGTTTTTTTTTTTTAAGAAATTTAAGAAAAAGTAGATAAAATGAGATTACTATTGAAAGAAGTATGCCGCCTAACTGTAACGGCATACAGATATTTCACATTATGTCAACAACAACAAAAAAAAACGACAATTTTTATCAATCATCATAATGTCAGCTTCAGTTATGAAATAACGACCTTGGCAATATTTTGACCAATAAAATGAAAAGATTGAAAAAACAGGATATCAACAGAACCGATGTATCTTCAACTGAAATTTTTAAAAATAGGTGTATTTTTTTTCACATTCTTGTGTGATGTTTTTTATGTACCTTTACCAGTAATAAACATACTGCTTTCAAATTTCCATTTCGTACAGTTTTTTAAGTTTGCAGAGATTTAAATTATTGTATTTTTACAATTCGGTTCATTTATTCTAGCTTGAAAAACAAATCCACACGAAGCATACACTGTATAGTAGCGAGATAACAAACATTCTGCTCGGTTTCAACTCTACATTTACCTATCTACCCGAAGAAAATTCGATTTCAGTTATTAAAAATATCGAAATCTCTACCATAATAAGTTCATTGTTTATTAAAGTTTTTATTTTTTATTAACTTTCCGAACTAATTACTTCTTAAAAAGAATATTTAAATAGAAATAAATGTATATAAATTTGTGTTAACTATTGAAACGTATAAAATAAATTAAAACTAAAATATTAATGATATTATTAATATAGATGGTGTGACGTTTAAATTGTTTCAATGAAAGGTAATCTAGTATATTATTGATGGTCGCTCAGTCAAAAACGATTTACACAAGCGTATGAATGTGTTGATTTACAGGTAGGCTGGTGAGATGCCGAGATAGTGGCAGAGTATAACAGTACGCCGTATGGTGCCAGAGGCGATAACAAACTTGTGTATTTCTTTCACAACGCGCAGTATAATAACGTCTCAATATTTAAAAATATTTTAATCAATACCAAGAATTTTTTTTCAAGATATTTATTCTGAACTGTATAAAAATCAATAACAAAAAAAAAATAATATGTATATTTAATAAATATAAATATATTTATTCTATGCCGATCTCCGCGGCGGAGTAGTAACGTATCGGCCTTTCATCCGGAGGTCTGGGTTTGAATCCTAAATCACGTTATTTTTCATACGCTACAAATTTCCATTCTCACATTCCCACGTACAAGCTTCTGTGATAAATTAATTCATCAGTCAAAAAATAAATAAATACATAAATAATAGTATCTTTTATTTAATAATCTTCAATCGCAAATCCTTGAGAAAAATATAAGCACCCGATTTATGATAACATCCGATTGGCAGTATAATACATTTATACATACTAAAAGAAATACCTGGCCCAAGGCTTCAATTTACAGAACAAAAATCTACACTAGTTTTTTCGAAATCAGAAACAATACATGTTGCAAAATAATCAATAGCGATTCCAGTTCAAAACGTTTAAGTTAAATTAAATGAATTACTTTAAGCATATTAGTATAGATCATGATCCAATTATCGGTCTCCAGTAATTTTTTCGGTAAAGTAGATGTCTATTATAGTCAGTCTACATTTTTTTTTTTTAAGTAAATACAATTTTTACGTTTAGTCCAACGGCACTTTATCGGATAGAATATAAGTTTATAGAAATGAATCGTTGCTTTTACGCACAACGCGATAAAATAATAACAATAATCGCTATTCTAAATGAAAAAATTAGGCCCGAATTCGTATTAAACTGTGACACCGATAAAAAAAATCGCATCCATATAAAACAGGGTCATTCATAAAGAAAAAACATCGGTCAACTAAAACGGTAATTGTATGTTTTTGATAAATTTCTTATAAAAATGTTTACTTAAATAATAAAAATCAACAATTGAAACTATTTCTACACTTTTTATTGTCAATTTACAAATGGCTTGGTCTTACATCAGAAATAATTACGCAAGTTAGGCAAAGCGTAGTAAATTTGCAAGCGTGGAAAAAATAATTGTGATTTGTTTCAACGAATTCATAAAAAGAATGTCAGAATGTTATCATTTCGTTCAATGATCATGTATTTTATGGCGCTAAGTTATCACTGTTAAACATCCGCTGAACTGCAACTTCTGATTATCAGTGAAGAAATGAGGTAACTTCTAATAATAGTAATTCGATAACAATACGTTTTAAAAGAAAAGCATAACACTGAAAATAAACTACATTTAACTACGCATTAACTACATTTAATCACCGACAAAATTTTCAATATTAATTAGTTTCATTATTTCTGACATTCGATCAAATTTCGAAAATTACAACTATTCCAGGCCATTGAAAAGTACTGACTACACCAGGGATCAACTTCCGCACGTTAATATTACAAATCTACATTAAACGGGTTACTAATTTTTTGAGATGACAATATAATTTCACTGCATTAAAGACTGCATTTTCTTAACAACAAAAAAAATTTAAATCGAATAACATAAATAATTATTATCACAATAAAAAGATTCAAAAGCAAGTTGTTTATCCATCCGCAAAAGATCACAAAGAAAGGTGCCGGTAATTAAAATTCCAATAATAAAAGCTTAACAAAATTAAATATTTTGAAGGCTTTAAATATGTTTTCTTGTTGTTTTTTTTAAAGTAGATTTCATAAGAAAGCTACCTATTATAATAGGTACCATGATTAGACTTCCGGAAAATTTCGACATATATTCGAGTTTCACATTCCCCAAAACCACAAACCATCGTCAGCTCAAAATTTGATATGTACATTTACATTTTATATAGCTATTTCACGTTCTTGTGGACAAGTTAACAGCCGTATTTTGCGCCAATCACTTTCAAATTGATACATAAAATATAAAGACCCAAAATCTAGGTCGAGTTCGTTAAAGGGCAAAATCAGACCACAGGGGTGGAAATGGGAGGGGCTTTTTCGAAAAAAAAAAACAAAATATCGCTATAATTTTTTTATTAAGTAAAAATATCGAATTTGTTTAGAGTTCCTTGGATAAGGGTCTAAAATTTATCTAAGTAAAGTTTTTTGTTATCACCGACCATCGGCCCAGGGGTGTAAAAAATTGGGTTTGGAAGATAAAAAAAATTTACCTCCCTTAATAGGCACAATATCGAATCGCTTTAAAGCGACCGTAAGTCCTCTAAACATTACCTAAAATCATTGTCTGAAACAATTTTTGATACGACCGACCGTTACACAAGGGGTGAATAAAATGTTGCTGGAATTTTAAGAAGATGGGGATGGTCGTATGCTAAAAATGTGTTTTTTTTCACATACAACCGTTGTTGTATTCAATAAATTTGAATTTTTTTCTTAATTTTAATGTGGAAATCTTTTTTATCCTCTACTTAGTAACGGTGAAATCTATCTGAGTCTTCCGGCGTGCCGAAAGGGATATTTTAATTTAACATTGTTTACTGAAATGCATTAAATACGAAAATATTGAAAAATTTTCTTTCATGTAGAGGAATAAAACCCCATCCCCCCAGACAAAATGTTAAAATTAATGTAATTCTCTAAAACTTACATATTTTTTCCCCGGATTTTTTTGTTTTCCATCATTTTTTAACCCATTAAAAATTTAGATTACGGTTTTATTAAGTGAACTATTTATCCGATCAATCCATCAAAGGAATTAATTAAATAATATTTTTATTTAACAATTAATTTAATCTTTTTTAACAATTAAACGCCAGTATCGAAAATCAAATCTGGAACTGGTTAATCGAAGTATCCAAGTTGCTGGCAATAAGTATTATGCGCGATAGATTTTGGCCAGTGCTGACATCGGTAGGAATAGTTACGTAACACTTCAGAAGATGGTACGAATGTGTGTTGTATGCAGCGGATCTTTTCCAGCTCAAAAACTTTTTCGCAATTCATAAGTGGGAAGATATGAGTTTTAAGGCCGACTGATTGTGTTATAAATCTAAGATGATAATGAACCGCGGGACGGAGCTGGGAACTCATTGTAGTCTTCAACCCATTTTTACTTTATTTTTCTGTTTAGCTTCCGGAACCACCATAAGGTAGTACTTCAGAGGATGAATAAAGGATGATATGCATGAATGTAAATGAAATGTGTTCTCTTGTACATTCTAAGGTCGAACGTTCATGAGATGTATGGTTAACTGAAACCCGATCACCAAAGAACACCGGTATCTACGATCTAACATTCAAATCCGTATAAAAGTAACTGCCTTTACTAGGATTGAACCTTAGATAACTCATCTTCGAAATCAGCCGATTTGTGATGACCGCTAGACTGGCTCGATGGGCTAACCCGTTTTTACTGTTCACTCACTCAGACGCTAAAACCCTACAGATATTTTCTTGTCGATAGGAACAATTTATATAAGAAGATAAAAAAAGGAACATTATCAGCCATTTTCTTTTACAACATATGGAGCGAAATTATTCAAAAACTGATTAACAATATTATAGTTTAATTCGTCAGTCGATATAGTTATTTGTTCTATAAAAAAGCAGTTTTCTTTGTTTTTTTTAATTTAAAAAAATATAATATTTTAACAATTACTTTTTGTATTATTGAAAACATACTATACCGAAATATTTCGGTTAAAAATAATACACAGTAATTATGTACACCGATACTAGAACACACATGATCCACTAGCCCGTTTTACCTCCAATATATTTCAATAATAGATATTAAACTTTCACACCGCCGCGACAAATTAAGAGCAATATAAAATAATATTTACTTCTTTTTCGTCACTAAACAGTATATATTAATATAAATGGACTTCCCACATTCATTAATTTTTCTGATAATAAATATACTGTGTATATATATATATATATATATATATAACGCGACATAACCATTAAGGGTATAGGCGACTACATCGCGTGATAAAATTTCACATGTATTCTAGCGAACAACGAGCATCCTGTATCAAGCTACAAAATAAATTGAACGGTAAGAAGCTTCTAGCTTCCCAGTCAAATTTACAGTCGCACATCACCCTGCGAACCGCACCGAAATGCAGATAATTATCAGTCATATAAGTAGGCTTCAGGCTGTTCATCGGAGGGAACGGATATAGAATGAAAATTTGCAATATTAGAGAAACAATGAACGGTGCCGTTTCCACCCAGGACGGTTAAGTTGTACCACAGCCATAAGAAACCTACAAAATATTGTAAAGCAAAAAATCTATGAACCCGTTTCTGCAGGGAGCGAGCGACACATTATACATTATCTCTCTTCGGTCAGAAGTAAATGAAGATCGTGGTTTATCGGTTCTAATAAAAAGATAAAGTTACACTAATATGCCTACTAGCTAAACAAAAGGTCTCAGATAGTACCAACTGGCTGCCGCATAGCACACTTTAAAATATTAATACGGTGTAAATAAAAAAAAAAGAAAAGTTAAACATATCGTAAACAGTGAACCCTAAAATATGGCTAAATAAATAAATAATATGTCGCAATAATACAGGTCGGTGTGTTAACTGACGTAAATAGGAACCCGTGCCTCACTTTAAAAGCAGTAGTATACCGCTAACATCGTACTGCCTTTTCAATCATCATAAAAAATCACGGAAGAAAACAACATACTATGTAACAGCTGACAGTGTGTCATGTTAATTATCGGTACCGAAACTCATTAATCAACATGCCAAATTTGGATCTCAATTCGGCTACGTATCTGCGCTAAGTTAGGAGAGAAACTAAAATTCCGATGTTAAATACCACAATCAACAGTCAATTAAAATCTCTTTCTCTCTTACTCTCACTCCCTCAGTGTGTGACAGTGTTACTGAGTGCGTGAGGAGGCGAGAATTCTTTAGAATTATTTATTTGTAATAAGATGATTAATTTTTAAATAAATCTGGTCTCTACTAAACTGATATTTCCATAGAACATAGTAAATAACCTTGAAAAAATCACGAAGCGATGAAGAAAATACAGTTGAAGGAAGTAAATAACACACTTTTCGCGTCGTACGAAATACAAACATATTTAAAGCCGATTATTGTGATTAGAAAACTCTTTTGTATCTCGGATCACGATATCGCGAACGACAACTATTTACACCCGATGAAAGCTAGTGTATTAGGTTTTTGCCAATAGCTTGGCATAATTCTAACTTAATATTAGAAAAAATGAAATAAAAAGTAAATAGCATTAAACATCTGAATTTTTGCGAAGGACCACGGAATTCGTGTTTCAAAGGCCGTATAAACGACTTCTGCATCGCGCTAAAATTGAACGCATCTTTTTTTTTTTTTTTTATTCGGAAAGGATACAATTGTCCCAATTCTACCTACATTTTCGATATACGGTTTAGGTCATCCGCCAGAAGAACTGGTTTTGCCGACCTATGACGTCATAAATTAACATAATGACAGTGAGACGTAAACATCTACGAATCAAGACTACGAACCACGCACTAATCCGGTCTTATTGCCCTAGGATAGATGTTAAGATTTGAAGCAAGTGTTTTTTTTCTTCTAAAAGAATGACATCACATCATAGATCTTAGTAACATCTTGTAACATGAAATCTCTATTAGGTTTCCGAAGAAATACTCGCTACACCAAAAAAACTTAACGTTAATTATAAGCATTTAATAGTTATCTATTTACAGTTTACAGCTCTTTATACACATAATGACATCATATAACGTTAAATAAACATAAAGAGTGCCGAGTTCACCACGACCGAATCCACCTTTTATGTTATTCATCGCTTTATTAAATAAAAATATTCCGTGTAACAAAACTTAATGGAAACTAGAAGAGAAAATATCATTTAATACAAAGTAAACTGCATTGTACTTCACTATACTATTTTTTCATCCCTCGGAGGGAAAGCCAATTCATATACAGATTTACATCGGCTACAGGTTAATTTTTTCTCACCGCATAATGGTAGTATATAACCGAGTATATTAATCATTATTTAAACGATCTTTTTCAATATTTACTTGCTCATTGTTAGTTTCACGAATTTCAATACCAATAAGAAAACCTTTTTCTTAAAAAATAAAAAGTTTCTTACTCTAACCGAACAGCCTTTGTTGCACACAATAATGCTAAATAAAAAAAATTCATATCGTATGTGTTTTTTGTAATAATATTTTTTTTTGCGAGAATAATTTTTACTGGTCCAATGGAGTAGATTATGGCAGTAGTACCCACCATCTTATCCGTGACACCGGGTAATCTTTCTCGAGTAATTACGAATATGACATTAAAAAAATACATGTCAGAAACAGGAAAAATAAACTTTAGGTACGCACTTGATTATATGAAAATAATTCTAACGATTCCGATACGTCTGTTATCAAACTTACAGAGCATTTTTTTTTTGTCTTCAGTCATCTGACTGGTTTGATGCAGCTCTCCAAGATTCCCTATCTAGTGCCAGTCGTTTCATT
>JAAAKQ030372575.1:0-25621 GCA_010016005.3 Zanna intricata
TTCTTTTCGGGGTGCGCCTACCCATCAGTAAATATATGACAAGTGAGCGGTAGGACACGCAAGCAGGTGGCGTTGTGAGCCACGCTTTGACCGCTCACGCATTTTTGTTCAGCTCCAGGAGCTTGATAAATGGTCGCATTAAAACGTTATGAGGTACAAGTAGCCCTTCGTGGCACAGAAATTTGGTCTTATACTCTAGGGCGATCGAATGGGGTGGTGGCGGGAGAAATGCCAGCAAACCAAATAACTTTTATAGTGATTGAACTTGATCACATAAAAAACTGGACTGTTATGAATTTTGAACCATTCACTATTTATTAGCTATCAAACTTTTAATAGTTTTTTGTTATTAAATTAAAACTTTAATATTTTGTACAAGCTTGTTTTATTATTTGCAAATAACAGAAATAGTTCAAAACTCGACCATTTAAAAATTCAAAAATATCTCATTAAACAAAATTGCTGCAAAAGTAGCCAATTACATTTTTCATCCGTAATTTAAAATAATTGGAATGTAGTATATTTGTTATTATTTTGTTATTTAATATTGCATGATATTTCTTGAAATTGCAATAATAAAGACAACATCGAAACCGCTATTATTACAAACAAAAAAAAATTCTACAAATCTCCTGAACACTTTAGGTTTCTTTAATTAGATGGTTTTGCAACTCATCGACTCAAATTAAAATAATATAGATACATACCTTTCGTGATTAAAATTTTTCTATTAATCATTTCAGATTGCGATTGTTACGATATTGTGGACTGAACTAGCTCAAATGCATCAATTTGCTAAACTACCTCACTCGCACGGATTACAGCGCTTAAATATGGATCAGAGGTATTAGAAATTTCCCGCTTAATCCAACCTCAAACTTCCAATAATCTTCGAATTTTACTACAGACCACCCAGACCTTGAACGTCAGTTCTCCACTCGTTCACCGGAGAGCACTTCCGCTACGATTCAACCATACATTCTTATCGCCCAGTACGGGAAATTGCCCCACCCTGTTTCACTGTGGTTATGCCTACACCATTAAGTATTTGGCAGTTCAATTGTTAAACATATCAATAGGTTATTATTGTTTTGTGAAGAAATGCGGTTTCGAATAAATGGTTGAACATTTTTAGAGAACGAACCTCAAGAATTTATTTCGAAAGAAAGACTTAGTCCATAACTTATTTTACTCAAACATGGTGATAAATGAATTTTTAACCTTATTGAGTCTTAATCAGGTTGATTTTCAGCCTCTTGCTCAAGTGGAAACTTTTTGAATAGTAAGATAAATTGCATTAACCCAGATTTAAAGCATATGTTTGGGATTGTGATGCTTCCAATTGATGAGTTAAGGATGTCGGTCTGATTGCCGAGATTCAGAGCTTATTACGTGTTATAAAAAATAGAATCTTTAGCACACTAGTTTATAGGGAAAATATAGTTAGGCCTTTTATCATCTTTTTGGCATAACTGGGAATCTATTGGTGGTTATCAGGATTTGTTCTCAAAACATTATATAATTAGTCATAAAAATATAGAGAAAACTATCGAATATAATAGGAATGATTCGTTCATATAATGATGAAAATAACGTGAGTCTAGGATACTGATAGAATTCGTCCCATTCTGGTGGTATGCGTAGAGCATACCAGAAGTATGAAGTATACCGGAAATTAGATATCCGGAATAGATAATGATTAATATCTGATTTAATATTACAGTACCATTCTCACGAGAAGCCAACTACAACCATTCTCATGTAAACATGTCAGGACATGTTAACAACTCTTTGACCACAGGCACTCTCCTCTCTACTCTTTGAATCCCAGAGGCAGTATACTGAAATGCAAAAAAAAAAAACACAAGTGCGTGGTGAATCATATCGTGAAAGCTGGGGAAGTGGAAGGCATGAGCATTGCTCAAAATCTACTGGATGTAATAGAAGAGATTGCACCATAGTCGCATTTAATATTATTAACAGATTTCTTTTGTCAACAACAGATTTTTTTCTTGATCGTGGGGAAAAGTGTAGAATAATTTAAAGTCAAATGATGACTGTATAATTTTAGAACTTGTAGAAGGAGAAACTTTAAGTTCACTAGCATATAATTAACAAGTTACAATGTGTATTCCTACAATTCAAGCACTAGTAACTCAAAACTGAACAGTTTTTGTAAATTTTACAAAATTATTGTGTGTTCTTATTATAATCTGTAAAAATCACTGAATTATTTGTAGCGCACCATGAGACGTTCGTATTAATTTTTAAGACGTTTGATTGGAAATGTATCCAGAAATATTAGACGTATTGGCTGAATTCATGGAATTTTATATTTTAAACCACAAATATCTTAATAAAGTTCGGATTAACGATAATGTTTTC
Source organism: Zanna intricata (assembly GCA_010016005.3). Lineage (NCBI taxonomy): Eukaryota > Metazoa > Arthropoda > Insecta > Hemiptera > Fulgoridae > Zanna > Zanna intricata. Next base: position 2,386 of record JAAAKQ030372575.1, read on the forward strand.
TGCATTAAATGTGACATTTTGCTACTACTGCATGGAAGATGCAAATTTAACTACTTTCTTAGAATCTAAGTTCGTTGAAAATAAACATTCTTGATAAAAACTTGTAACTATCTCTGATAAAGTTTCATCATATCTTAACATAATTAATTAATGTTTAGTTAATATCAATATTTAGTTAATATTGAATTAAACCGATATAAATTAAACAACGATAAATTAATATTTATACATCCAATGAATACGTTTTATTGTTTTGAAAATATGTTATATATAACTTAATCTCCTCATTAAAAAATCTGTTTCCTGTTTTTTCATACGGGACTTTTTTTTAATTTAAAATGTCGTAATTTACTGTGTTCAGAAGAATTCTGAAGAATACTGACATCTGGAAAAAAAACATTAATTTTTTTTAATTAGTCTAATTTAGGCTTATTTAAACGATGAAGTAATAAATTTAGTCGAAATTATAAAACTATTAATTTTTCAAAATTTGATATAATTAATTATATTATTGTACATTATGTTGCTTCAATTAAGCCTTCACAATTTTTCGAAAATGAAAGTTAACACTTATTTTATAACAAAAAAAGTAAAATTATGTATAGGAAAATATTACTTTAGATAGAGATTTTTTTATGTAGATATCTATTCAACAGAAAATCGTGTTTAATTTAAAAAAATTAATTTTTAATTTTTTGTATTTAGGCAACACATGAAATTTTTCCAGTAACTACTGAAAAATTTCCTCACGAATACTATTAATTAGTTTCTTTTTGCTCAATAAAATTAAGAATATCATAAGTTCTAACGTTATTAAAAGGTGCAGATCTTGATTCATATTTTGTAAACATTGCAATATTTCAACACAATCTTCTTGCTCTAAAATTTTTGGAGATAAAAGAAAATGATAACTGATCCTTTTATTTCGGCCAAAACTGAATTTTATGCAACAATTCCTTATACTTCAAAAGAAGAATAAACCTTCTATCAGCATATTAATTTTTTTTGACAAATTATATATTAAAAATTAGGAAATAATTTTTCAAAGAAATATACAGCGATTCGGGATTTGGCTCATTACGAACCAAATTATATTATGAACCGAAGATAAAAATTTTTTTTTCCATACTATTAATCTTCTCAGACTACACAATAAATGATACTACAGCCACACCTTACAACTTCATTTCAAAAGTCAGTAGAAATCAATATTGCATTTTAAAATTTTATTTAAAAAAAAATGTTGTTCACTATTTCTAAGAAAGCAATATTTTCTGGAAAAATAAATAGTACCACAAGAAGTTCCATATTAAAAAAATAAGGTATTTAAAAAATCCGTTATTTCCGTATTAAAAAATTACTTTTTCTGGGAGTAAAATATCTAATGGTCCAACTTCTGAACTTTCATTTAAGTACATTGTATTTAATTTGTGATTACATTTAATACATATTCATAATACTGAAAATATTTTGTTTTATCTGCACTTCATTCAAAAGCAGAATTAATAATCATAACAGCAGTAATAAATAAGAGTAATAAAGTTTTAAGTCGGTGTTATGAGACTTACATCTATTTTTAACTAAAACTACAAAAACTAACATTTTAAATGAATTCCTATTTTATGTAATCAAGCACATTTTTCTGTGCCAGCTTTAATAAATCTTTTTGATTAAAAATTATTCACCGTAAAATTATCGAAAAATTTAATTTTAGTTAAATTGATATAAATTTCATAGCGAAATCTCAGAAATCAATGTATTTAAATAGAAAATTTAAACGGTCTTCGCCAAAATATTGTGTAAGTATATAAATATTAAGTTTTAAAATAATATTCAAGTGCAGTGTTTACGTTGACTTAATAAAAATAAATATTAGCAAGTATTAGCTTCTATTTTAGCAAAGAGGGATATTTGTATTAGTTGATGATATAAGTTGAGAGTCGGTGCTATAAATGGATACAGAAATGGAAGTATGATCTGGTAAGTGTTGGTCGGTTGGTATCTAGCTAAATTGTTTTAATCCGATTGTAGCCTCGGCCTGCTTTCAAATGCATAAACATCTCCTACGTGCGGTAGTTCATAAACAACAGATATTACAGCATTTGAGGCCAACCGAATTCCATTATGAATATAAATATCTCATACTGTAAAGCAATATTTATCGCTCATCCTGCATAGAAAAGGATGGCGGTTTGAGCCAACATCCAAAAGAATACAAGAGTAAAAACTTTTTTCTTTTTTTCTAGATTTGCTTACATTACTCAGTGTCTAAAAATAAAACTCATTATTCACTCTCGGTTTATTCAAAACAAATCTTAAATACTTTTTTTTTCTGTTTACATCAATCTTATGACTGGGGGAAGTTATATTAGGGAATGGCTAAGAAAAGTTTTTACTGACAATAAACTTTAAAGCATGCGATTTTGTATAATAAGAGACTTGTATTAGTTCATAAGAAATTCTGGTTGTGAGCAAGGAAAATTAATAAAATTTTTAATAAAAGGCATTCATTTTATATAATACCTTTGATATTTCTTTTATAAAAAAAAAAAAATTGAATACTAAAATTGTCAGTCATCATCCAAAAAAAAAATTAATAAATTAAACGGTTACAGTTACTTTACTACTGCCTTCGCATTGAAGGTTTTGTGATTGCGATAACTGAGGGCTTTGCTCACGATAGATTACTAATTTGGAGGAAAATTAAGTATATCATTATAAAATATAAATAAGAGAATAGAAAGAATTTCGTAAAGAAAATTATTCTTCATCCATACTGACCTATCTGCCCACCGTCAAAAGATTGTGTTAAAAATTAAATGGCATCGATATGTTTTTCGTGTATAGTTTTATTTACAATCAATTTCCTGAACAATCAAATTATATGTAAACTTTACAGTTTAATAACGACATTAATGGAAGGCTTTCAGTGACACCTTCCAAGACAATATAAAGATATAAGCAAAGTACAGTACGATAAAATGTGTAACGTTAAAAATATAACTGAGCGTAACAAAGTAAAAACAATTCCAAAATAAAGACAAAAACAAGGTTAAATGGTAACGTAAGATAAGTGTTTAGAACAATAAAGTTATATGATTAACAAAGAGTAAAGCAACTGAGTATAAAAACAAATTGTCACAAGTCATAAATGAGAAAAAAGAGTAGATATATAACAACAAATTAACACTGATCACATGTAAGAAACAAAGTCAAAACTACGAAACTCAAACAATTCATAAATAGCAAAACAGAATAATTCATATAACTAAATTAAAGTAATTCATAAATAGTATCAGCAACATTTGAGTCTACAAAAAGATGTATTCAATGCATAATAGCCTCTAGATTAAATACTACTCTTTAGTCGTCTCTCACCATCACTATTGTCCAAAAGGTTTACAGTCAGACGGTGCGTTAAGCTTAAGTACAAACTGTGAAATTAGCCGGTGAATTTCTTCATGAATAAATGGTACCCCTTGGTAATTGTAGATTTCCTTGTTCTTTGCAAAGCGTGGCGTTTTCAAACTTTTCCTCAGGACTTTATTCTGGAACTTTTGAATGATGTCAATATCAATATTTAAAGATATCCAATCAAATAATAAGTGAAGAAAAAAATAAACGAAAAAATAAGCTTAAATAATCGCTATAAGAATGAGGTTTGTAGTCCGAAAATGACAAAAAAGAAAAAAAAAATGGGTTTTTGCCCTCATCCCTTTATAGGAATTTAAATAAAATCAAGCCCCATCAGAAAGTGCTTTAACCAACTAAAGAGTATTAAATTATCTTGAAAACATTTACTTTCCTTTTAATTAAAATTTTAGTATGCTATCCATTTTGGAATGTGATATCCATAATGTCTGTAACTCTGTTCCATGTAAACTAATTTTAACTAAATCGATTTTATCAGTGCCTCATACGTAGAAATCATTGTACCAAATTTAATTCAAATTTGATCAAACAAACTTTAGGTATGAAGAATAAACACTCAATATACCGAAGATACACAGCACACACACACACACACACACACACACACACACACACATATATATATATATATATATCTTGGGTATCGTATATATATATATATATATATATATGTGCATACGCCTACACAAATTCTTCTGAAATAATTTTCCATATCTTCTACGAAGACATAGGACACCATGTAAACCACCTGCCTTAGAAACATACTTAGGACTTCGCGGAAGCACGAAAACCCCGCGCTTGTGTCCACCATCTATTCAGCAACGATGATATTCTACTCACGTTAATTATCAGCATGCCACGATGACTTATGGAATGGAGCTCATACACCAATTATAAACTGTCCTCGAGAACCCCAGGTCTGGTCTGTTCGGGAGCTGAGTATAACTCATAATCTCCCACCCCAGGTCCAACTTTGAGGATCCGCTTAGACGAACTATAAGTTGATTGGAACTTGAACGTATTCCCTGTCTCTTTTAACAGGTGCACCCCATTTCTACCAAAGTATTTCAAAGACTGCCTCTCTTGAGACAATTCTGCAGCTTCCGACTACAGCTAACACAAGAAGACCCTAGGCAACAATAAAATATCCCTATAACCATGGAAACGCATACGATAAGCCCAGACGGGCGCAGCGTACAACATTATGGCCTCGCAGACACCTTTGTAAAGTATATGCATAGTAAGGAAATTCAACCTCAATCGGAATGGATGTCTCTACGAACGCCAAAGAAAGCATCAATCGCTTTCTTTGCGACAAACTGAAGGTGCTTCCTGAAAAGAAGCTTCTCATCAAGGATGACACCCAAATATTTTTGAAAGGTGACATACCTAATCGGAAGGTCACGACTCGCGGGTGACGAATCGCGGCTAAAAGACAAATTCATGACTGTAAAAATCTCGACATCCAAAATTTGAGCTATTTGCCTACCTTCCCTTTGGCAGCATACCGGCAGCTATACAGTATAACTACGCAGCCGGAAAAATACGAATACAGTAATCGCACATGGTTTTTGATATCGAATCAATAATTTGATTTATTCGGCCTAAACCTAATAATAGGTTTATTCAGTGGTGTGAGATACGTACTCAGCAATTTTCAAAATAACAGAATTTTTTTTAGTTTTAATATTTTAGACTAATTCACGGCTGATAATTACGTTTCAAGACCTACTGCGGTTACTCGAAACTGATTATTAGACTTATATATGTATATACAAAACATTTCTACGAATATATATATATATATATACACACAAGTTATTTCTTAACGAGATACTATTATTTTTTAAATGTATTAACTAAATAAACGTTGTAACTGGTATAGATTAAACATTACAAGTAGATATTCATTTTATTATGTACATTAAAACTTAAATCGATATTCATTCCATTAAGAAGAATTAAGACCACATATTATGTTAGATATACACTCTTCCAAAGTGAATGTATGACTGCATAAAACAATATATTGAAAAAGGGCTAAAACTGTAACAAAGCCTTCCTATAACTGATTTTCTACGAATATTGTATAATGTATTGTATAAGTAATTCTTAAATTAGTACAAATACAACATCTAACTCCTCCACCCGAAAATAAAACATCCCTGTGCTGCTAAATAGCAGGCTCAAGTTGGTCTTAGCTTAAATATTTTATAATCCATCACATGTATAGTATCTTATAATATATGCAATAATGAAATAAGTAGATCCGGATAAATATTTCATTAGTTAAAATTGTTTGTCTCTTAACAAATGACGAATTATTTAAATTAATCTTATGTAAATCTAATAATTTTAATATTGCTGAAAATTCTAGGCGTTGAATCTTGTTAAAATTAATTAATTAACATCTATACATTTTGGATAACCACAACTTCCACTTAATACTGAAGGGGGGTTAATTCTCTATATAATTTCACTATTGATAAGATATATTCCTTGAATAGTTTTAGTAAACTTTAACTTATAATTGTGATAATTATTTATTTATTTTTAATTTATTTTTTGTAAATTATTTTTTTTTATGAGGCAGAATTGCCAAAAATATTGTATCTTTGTTATCTCTTTAAATAGATTCTCAAAAACTTCTAATGAAACATATCTAAAATTACATTTGTCACTAAACTTAATAATCGATTTTTCGCAACTTACAGGTATTTCTTAATGTGATACTAGTTAAAATTAAGATTAATATTTGAGGTACATCATATCACTACATAAACTGTCTAAGCTTATGTTCTGATTATTCTAAATCTAATCTTAGTCGTGTAAATATTTTGCTTTAGATATTATTGTCATACTCTCTTTTCATTCGAACAGAAATAAATTTATACAGACTTTAATCTAATTGTTCTACGAATGGCAATTTAAGAAAACACACGTACGGACTATTTCTTAGAACTAATCTTAAAATTAACTTTTAATACATTTTTTAATTTCCTTATGTTTTTTATTTTCGGTTCTAATTAATGTAGATTAACTTAATATTTAGAAACCTTTTCTATCTCATGAAACAATTTTTTATTTGATATTACGCTGGAATGGAGTGTTTCTAATTTTATCTTAAACAAAATTTAAATTAATATTATACAAAATATTTAACCGATTGAGAAAATTTCTTAATTTTTCTAGTTCATTAAAAAAAAAATTTACATTTTTATTCATCATTAGAAATTTATTTCGCAATTCCTTAAAATTATCTTCAACTAAATTAATTGTTTTATTAAATTCTATTTTAATATCTGTGCTAATAGAGTACTAAGCATTAACTAGACTTACAATACCTACTGTTTGTATTTATTCCAATAATTTCTTCTTTTTTTTTTCAGTCATATGCGTCTAAATTGCCTGTATAGAATTAATAAAAAGTTAACTGAGGACAATAACAATTCGCCTTTTATTTTTTGCTTAGATATTCAACAAAACTATTTCTAGTTTTTTTTATAAAATCATTTTTTTTACTTACATTAAGCAATTAATTACTATAAAACATTTCACACCTTAAATATTCATAAATATTTATGAATATGTACTCAATAATCTAATATTTTATTATTGAATACAACTTGTTTAGGTTTTTCTTATATCAATATTTTGTCTTTAGTAGTATATTAAGAGAAAATTACGTAATTATTTATTTTTTTAATTATTCAGATTAAAATCTTGATTTAAAATCATTTTTAAACTTTTCGTAGCATATCTTTCCGTATCCTTTTCGATATCATGTTTTGTACAAAAGAGGTTTACTGTGTTCTGTAAAGAAGAGACATCTGGCAATGAAATTTAAATACAGTTCATACTTTTTTAATGGTTTTTATTAAAATAAATAACTATAAAATAAATATATTCTATACACTGGGTCATATCTGTTTAGACTACCCTTTTAAAGGAATTTTATATAATTCAATATAATGTTTCACCTGTTTTCATTTTTTATAAAGCTATAAGTCTTGTATACTATATATATATATATATATATATATATATGTATACTATACTATATAAAAGTTATGTTATAGTAAAATCGTGATGAATTGCTTTCCTAGGTCACGTGTGCTTCATAATATTTAATAGTAAGAAATTCACTGTGTGATCGACTGCAATTCAGGTCTACCACACGGTGAATGCAGGTGCATCCTCTTTGCATTTTGTTCCATGTGTACAAAGTAATTATTCAGTTCAACAATAACTTTCATACAATAAAGTTCTACATTAGAATTCGTTCAATGCACATCATCGACCTATTATAAAGGTCGATACAAACTCTAAGTGAAGTTCTTCACTGGGAACTCGTTCGGTATTGCATCGCCCTATTCAATTGGTCATTTAGTATGTACGCAATAATGATGTTAACAATTAATTGTTTTTTGAACACATGTATATTAATTGTAATGATTTTAATTTTAAAAATAAAGTTCATGTTTTTTAAAACCAGAACTCTGAATATTAAATTAACAAGGTAGGACACTTCAAATTTATCAGCACATACAACATCAATTTCGATTTTAATCGTTAATGAAGGGTACTAAATAAAGGTCATCTCGAGAAGTTAATGAATAAAATTTCTTTGATCAACGTACCGTTAACGAGGTGCATCGGACGACGATGATAAAAGAATATTATTCATCGCAGTCCACATCGAAGTCAGCAATCGATAGTAGTCTGCAGAGCTACTTGTTCGATCCAATCTTCGAATTGCAGCGACGTAGAAGAAATGTAGATACTTAGTGGTATTTTTTTTTTAATTTATAAATTAACTAAATTACCTCAGGTTTCTATGTTTATTCATTAATCTGAAAAAAACTATGGAAAACACATGACTTCCTTATCCGTCTATTAAATTACATAAACAATTTTTTTTTTTAAATGAATTTTAATTTTTTTTTTTAATTGTTACTATATCGAATTATTATTTATTGGTGAACCTTTTTTAACAATTAGAGTTTAATAATTATTAATAAATCAATATATTTAAATTAAAAAAAAGTTTCCCTTCCCCTTGTAAGATCAAAATATTTTATTAATTAAAGTTTTATTTGGCTATAATTCTGAAACCAATAAAAATAAGTATCACTTATGATTTTTCGTTGAAAAGCTCCTAGAGGGCTAATTACTGCAGTTAAGAAAAAGTTCAAATCCAAATTTATTTGGATTTAATAAATTCAAATTTATTTTTGGATACTTTTGTTTCAGTCGATTGCAATCAAAAGGAGAAGTGTAGAAGTAGATGTTACAATAGTCCTAAATCCTAAATTTCAACATTCTACAGCTAATTGTTTTTGAGTAATGCTAGATAAATACAATCTTATGTAGACGTCACGCCGAAACAAGTCAAAATGTATTTTTAAGGATGGTCAAAATAGATATTTCCATTTAAATCTCAAAATCGAAATTTTTCCCGATTGTTCTTTCTAAAGGAAGTAAAAAATAATTCTGTTTTCATTTCACGTGTGGATGCGATTTTGCTAAAAGATACTCGATTTCGACAGGGGTTCAGTCACTAAACAAAAATTTCATTTAATTTTTATTAAGCTTGATTAAACTGGTAGAAGAGTCTGAAAGTAGTAAGGTGAATAGTTTATAATGAAATGAAAGATATATCTTCTTAGTAAGAATTAAAGATGTAAAAGTGTAGACGGTGCATAGGAAAACGTGATGACGCAATTTTTAATATATCAATGGTTTGTAACAGGGAATATTTTATAACCTGATTACACAGATACAAAGGCACCTTAACAAACCTAGTATCTTACTTTTACTCGTAGTACTTCAACTTATAAAATATAAAAATTGTTAAAACTATTTTTTCTAATTGCAACTGATAATTTCCATTTCTCGAATCCAAACAGTCTTCGGGCCAACAATACGTTTTGTATTGCAATACATATTAACACATTTTTCCCTTGTAAAATCATTGTTTAATTTAGGTAAGTGGAAAAAGGGGTTTGCGTAGCTGTTCCCAAGAATTTCAACTGTCACACGTTGAAGTATCTAGTAAAATTAAGAGTGATTGTTTCCCATAATTCTTTTTAGATAAAAAAAATTAAATTTTTGTAAATATTAATTTACATAAAAAAATTACTGTTTTTATGTAACTTTATGTTTACTAATTAAATTTTCATTTCATCACAAACAAATTATCAATACTATATTTGATATTGGATAAAACAATTTATTCCTAAAATGTTTTTCTTACTTGGTCATTATAGTTTTTATTTTCTAATTATAAGTGAAAACCCGTAGGTTTTGGAATATTTGAAAATGATTAGTGTATATATGTTTCATTAATTAAAATATTTCGTATATGAGAGAGTTCATCTCACACGCAAATAATCGAATCATGCATGGACCATTAGTGGATGAGTTCTATATACGTAAGCAGTTTTTTGCGAAAATGAAAAGAGAACTTGACTGTTTATTATCTCGGAAAATCGTACGTACATATAGCCAACAAATTTAATGCAGGAAATAACATGCTACTATTTATTGCGAGATTTCAAATTTAATTTCTTTATAACTTTTCAAAATAATATTACTGATATGAAAATTGTAAAGACTTATAATCTTGTTAAGTAGTAGAGCATCCGCCATTTCATAAGTTTATAAAGTTATTAACATAAATATTTGAAAAATAATTAGATAAGTTTTAAAATTTTTGGTTTTATGTTAGAATATTAATGGAAAATTTATTTTCGTTTGTATAAATATGAGTAGAAAATGTTCTTCTGTAGTAAAGTGGTATGATGATAATTATTTTCATTCTGTTAGTGACTAACAGATGATACCGTATTGTAGGTTTAAAGTTAAACCTTACAAATTTTATTAATTTTTATCATTTATTAATTTACCCTATATAAAAGATTTATCCCGTGGCAAGTTTTTCATAACAAATAAAATTTTAAATTTTGATTACGTTCTGTCCTTTAGTATATTTTATTTCGTTTATTTATTACTTTTATAAAAAAAAAAAAACTCCATTTTAAAATATTTAATAATGAATTAAATTATAGTTATTTATTTGTTAGAGTGGGAAAGGTTTCCTAGCTTATACTGAAAGTAACTATTATGAAATTTTTTTCTTGGAGATTACCTTTCAATTTATGAAATGTAAACGCTGTAAGATAGAAAAATATAAAATGATTAGACTAATCTTTCAACTAAGTTTTCACATTCGACCTAATTTTTTTTTTTATATAAATCGATTGTTCGCAAAATAATTTGACAATAACTGTAACATTTATCAATGCGGTGGAGCGTAAAGGTCAAAACCTCAAGTAAAAAAATACCAAATATTGCAAAGATACTACCTTTTAATTCCTTTCTTCAGTTCAAGAAAATTTATTCTTTTAATATTTTCTTAAAATTCACACAAATAATTGTGTTATCCAAAACAAACACTGAATTTAATGGACCATTGAAATGATAGGCACAAATTATTAGACAAAAATTTTAAACCAGAAGTTTTGGTTTTAGATTACAGATTATTGGTTACAGATTATTACATTGTAATTACAGGGTGCGTAAAACTTGTTCAAAATGTCAGCAACAATGTCCTCACTGATCGATCCCTGGACATTACGCTCCCATAGACAAGGATGTAACAAGGTTGTAACAAGGTTGATAAGAAGTTATAAGAAAGTTATAAGAAGTTGTTGTAACAAGGTTGATAACAAGGATGTAACAATGGTAAAAAAAAATAATAAAAGATTATTATATTGCCTTCTTTTTGCAACAGATTTTTAGTAATCGAAAGTTGACATGCAAATAATACCAATATTGGTATTTATTTACAGATGCAATGTTAATTAAAGAAGCATTTTATTGTTATGAATGGTTAAAATTAATTTGCAAAAAATGGTAAAGTAAAATTATCTATTTAACAGGTTATATGTCAAGGTTTGTGAATTCCATGTTAAATAAATTGAATTCAGCCTGTTTTCCTAAAATTCACAAGCACAAACTACACAGCTATTTTTGATACTAAACAAGAGATTGATACCAAAAAAAAAATATTACATGAAAAATAGTATTATAAAAAAATGTCACTCCTAGCTATTGCTGAGAAGCTTAAACAGAGCATTATTACTTTTTTCTTTAAAAAGAAAAATTTAATGTTAATTCAAAAAAACTTACCTTGATCGCGGTACTGTAGTCGAATCTGCATCTTCAAATCTTTAATCTTCAACTTTATTTACAAAAACTTTTTAGAAAAGAGCTCTATTTGTAACTAAATTAGGATCTTATTGTTCCTGAAATTCTTCTTCCCTATGATTTTGCATAGCTGCAGTTTGGTAATGAATAATTTATTACTCCGATGAATGTATACTTTCTGTGGAAAACGTAAGTATACCTGGAATTACGTGTATGTTGGGTTTATGTGAAAATAAATTCTATTCAAAAAATAATTCTCTGTTATAGATTATGTAGTCCTGTTAGTTTAAAGAAATATAAAATTAGTAAATTTAATCTTTAACAAATACAAAAATGATAATTTCAAAACCTGTTAAAATATGATTTCTTAGGTCTACGATAACGAAAAAAGTTATAACTTTTATTTACTTGTAATCAATATAATTAATATTTTTAAATTTCAACATAAGGAATGTGCAGTGATATTAAATTTGATGAAGGATTAATTTTTATTTCTTGTTTATGCTTTCTGATTTCTCATTCAGTAACATGGGAAAGTAATGAAGCCAGGGAGGCGTAAGAGACTCACAGATTATTGCATTGCCTTCCGATGTCAAGGTGGTATTACTTCCGATCGGTTAATCCAACTAAATACCAAAGTAATGAACATCCCTTCACTCATTCTCTGGTCTTAGCTTTTAAGCAATTTAATTTCTACCCAGAAAATGTGTGTGTTTTAAAATTAGTAATGTACACGAAATGAATTTTTTAGAAAAAATTGTACAAAATTTTATTTATGAAATAAAAATTTTTTTAAACACAGTTTACTGATAAAAAAAAAGTATAAAAAAAAGGAATCAAAATGATTATTGAATTTTATTATAAAAACAGTCATTTCCTCAGACAAACTGTAAATTTATTAAGAAAATAACTTTAAAGTTTATAATGAATTATTTTTAAAAAATAAATAATTACATTTTTAACATTTCAGTTAAATAAAATTTTTACTACATCTCGTAAGTTGATCTTATGAGTATTAGTCAGTAAATAATAATTGTTTACTGACTAGCATTTATAGTCTTCAAGTGGGTTCATATTATGAACCTGATAATGCTAACATATTACATTTTTCTTCAAAATATTAGATTTACTTTCATTTCTAGCGGGAATTTTAGATGAAAACATAATTCTACCGTTATTTCCCGACAACATACGATCAATGGAAAGGCAAATTAGTTCCTTTAGGATAACTAAGCTGTTAGCGGGGGTCTTTAATTTCTGAAATTGTATTTAAGGAATATTGTTTACTAATAATTTCCTATTATTATCTTATTCACTTTACGTGATCGTGATAAAAATATGCCGATCTTTTGAGGAGTCGAGCATGGAATTCGGCACCAGTAGAGAATACTGAAAATGTACAAATAAATTTCTTATCTATTATTACGGTTAGTGCAGTCCTTTTTCGCCAACAAATCTTATTACTCATTCCTTTTCCCCACTGGGTTGACAAGGTTATAGCATGAGACAAGTTTACAGTAATTTTAGTCCATCGGCTATATTTATTTCGGATGCCTAAAAAACCTATAAGATAAGCTTCCAATCCAACTAAAATATTGCTTAATACTCGTAATTTTGAATATTTTAAAAAACTTAATAACTTAGTTGAATGAATAAAGTACAAAAATATCACCAAAGCAATTTACTTTCCTTCAATAGAATCAAATTGAATGAATATTTAAAATATTTTAGCTAATTAAAATTCAAAATACATACTGTATTTTGCACAACTTTCCGCACTGACTGGTACAATTTCACTTGCCTACACAAAAAAAAAACTCTCTGTTACTTGTATTCAACAAGGTCTAACAGCATTTTTGGCACTGATTTCAAATATTCAAACACAAATTGAAAGAAAAGCAGGGCTTTTAGTAACACTGATTTAGAGAAAACATGACTTTTTAACAAATTATATAAGATTATACCTTACATAATATCTCCTTTTCTTTGTTTTTCTCTAGCACTAATCGGTAAACATATTGGGCTCCATTTTTCTTGGTAGTATCTTGTTTCTATCACTGATATATTCATCTATTGATATAGCATTAATATACGCTAATGAATAGTAAACGTGATTATTATTTACATGCCATTGTCAGGTAAAAGTTTCAAATGTGAATGCAGCATGTTCATTTTTAGAGATATATTGCATAACTGGTTTTTTTTATACTTCTAGCCTTCTTATAGCCGAAGAATGATTTAAAGATATTTTAAATGATATCCATGCAACGTTTTCAGATTCATTTAAAGTCTTAATTCTTTCGTAGCATAGATAATACCCGTGATCCAACAAATAATCCTTCTTTGTAACATATTCTTCATTTTTGCCACAATGATACTGGGAAACGAGCTCTTAAGTCATAAAAAACTAAGCCAAAACGATCCATTGCTTTGACAAAATATTTCCTTAAACCAAGTTTTCGTGTAATGGTCGAAGTTATACAATCTTCGAATTCATAAGAGCTCAACAAAATACAATTTTTTTCTCAGGATTAGTGCCAGCTATATGTGTCAGGAACACATTTCCTACTGTATAATCGTCAGTAAAAATTCCATATTGTCATTAATCTGGTTTATTAGTGTTGAAAAGCAAGAGAAATCGATAGTTTATCACTTCCATTATGAAAGAAGACGGCATTCAAACTTATTTTAAGGAAATTTCTAAACAATAATGATACATAGGACTGTGATGCTAGCCAAGTAACAATACAAGAAGTATGATAGTCCCTGCAGTACAAATATTCGGAGGTTGATGCTCTCCTCCGCCCAAAAAGATAGGATCGGAAGAGACCACGTCCTATCAAAAACTGTGTCAACCAGTAATTAAGCTGTCCAAATTTACGGTCAATCCATGGCACAATATACTTAATTAAACGATGCGTCCAACGCGCTGTTAAAGATTAGTCTTATCTCCTTTCTCATTCTCTGATCACATCTTGTCGTGCAGTTTCCCTGTTTACACCCTCAATGATCTTACATCGCATAACGGCAAGCTGGCGGAGTGGTGGAACACCAGCAATTACTAATGAGGCCTCCGTCGAAACTGAGGTGTAAGCAAATGTGATCCGAAGGGCAATCCGTTGTTGGACTCCCTCCAGAACACGTCTGTTAATGTCCCTCTCCAGCGCACGTCCTCAGGCTGTGACCCCACAAAGGAGCACTGAATTGATTACGTGCGCGTAGATCTTTCTCAGAGAGGAATGTGGACTTGCCAATTAGACTTAGCAATCTACTCAGTGCCTTCACTAATCGTTCAGCTCTTCGCCGAGGTTTCCTTGGCGTGTACTGAAAACGTCCTACCCTTGTCCAGATAACAGGACCACTTCATGTAGATAACATTATATCGTGCATGTTCTCTGGTGCTGAGAACTTCAGAGCGGTGTCTAGTTATGTGACACAAATATTGCAACGCCTCTGTAGTGTTGTCGTTCGTCTAGGCTTGCCTAGATGGGCGGCAATGATGAGACACAGGGATACCGCCACCTTTCAGCTACTAAGACCGAGACCCGGCTTTTTTGATAGGGCCCAGGGACGACATAGTCGGTCCTGGTCACCCTACCTAAAAGAGATGCAGGTATTAAAATAAAAGATCCGACCGGAGAGTCGGTCTGTCATGCCGAGCACACTACCGGTAGACTGGGAGGTCTGTTTGAATATTTGGACATTCCCCTGGGGCTGAGCAACGCTTAATTGTTGGTCTGGCCCAGGGGAGAAAAAAAAGCAAAAAAAAAGTTACAATACAAGTTTACATCAGAAAAAGTAGAATTAATACATAGAACCAAACTCGCGGTGGCATAGGCATCAGTACCAGAGCAAAACTGATTCTCTGATTTGGGTTATTCCCAACCACAAAAATAGTTATTGAAATTATTATATCAACTATGATACCGATATTAAAGGCTATTAATTAAATAATATTTTCATTACTAATATATCTAATATATCTTTCCTAGAAGAACGAGTAATAGTAAATAGTCGATGACGATATCATAATATAATATATTACCGTATCAGTTTAGTGCAGTGATTCTCAACCTTTTTATCTCCACTCCCAAAAAGGAAAAAAAATATAATGAATATTTCGTGACCCCCAATCCAATGAAAAACCTAGTTAAAATAATTTATCTGCGTTAATAGGAAAGGGTATGAACGTGTTTGTATGAATTGTACAAGCATTAGTAATTTACAGATTTTCAATTGATGTGTACTTGCTCTTTCTAATTTTGTCTGCTTGCATAGTTGTCAGAGCGTCATATTGGAACATGCATATGATACGCTTGAACACGTCATGCTCTCAGAAATATAAAATAGGAGTAAGGGATTGCAGAACTTCAGTTTCATATGTGAAGTGTGAGTATAATAACTTTATTTAAGTTTTTAAAAGCGTAGTTTCATTGAAAATAATAATTGAGGTCTGGGTTTTTAGTGTGTGGTCAAACGGTGTAACTTGTTTTTTAGATTCTTATGCAAAATGGATAAACTTGTAAAAAGACGAAGTCATCTACATCTAGTGAATCGATTGGTAAAAAGACAAGATTGTACAATGACAGTTATTTAAATTAAAATTATTCTACTTCATTTAAATTATAATTACACAAGACTGCTTTTAGTAATTATTTTTCTTAAATAAACTTGGAAATTAAAACAGTACTAGGGTCGAAAAGAGTTAAATGAAACGTGTGATACCTTGTAAGATAGAAACTTTAACACCGAAAACAAATAACAAAGATGAAAGGTGGCTTAGAAGTATAGCCCAATGGAAATAAAAGGTTGATTGGATAAGATTCTGCAAAGAAATTAAGAACCAGGTGAGTTAAATATAGAAAAGGTTAGATAAGTATAAAAACAGTAATGGGCAACTTAAATCGAAATAACGTTAAGAAAATATGAGAAAAAAAATGTGTATTATAATTCACTGATATTGCAGCATGAAAAATACGCATAAGATATAAATTATTTACGGGGAAAAAAGCAAAGCCATTTATTTTATTTATGAGAAATTTAATTTTGTGTGCTAGTCGATATAAGAAATTTTTACTACACACTGGTGTTAGAAATTTAAGTCATCTAGAATTGAATAAAATTGTATAACTAAAAATTTAATTTATAAATGAAATAACTAAATTGTAAACTTTTATAGGAATGAGAACTCAAAACGATGCTTATTTCAATAAAGGCTTGTAAAACCAGACTGTTTGAATAAAAGATTTTTTTGAAATATTTGTTACCTGGTGTAATTATCGTTTACGCTTTATTTATGAAGTTATTCTCTTTCTTTTTACGTATAGTAGGAACTTTGATAATTTGTACTTTCAGCTTTTGTAACATAAATACTAGTTTGACTGTAGTTATAAAGGTAACACAAAGGTTATTTGCTAAAACACTCAATGACAAAGATGTAAGTTGGTAAATCCGTTAAAAATGACAGTTATATAAAAAAAAATTTACGAACAAACGAATCTACACACCTTAGAGTGAGAAGTTTCGTTTATTGCAAGTTGACTAAGACAAGATCATTAATTACAACAATTTTAATAAAAAATGATGTATTTTTTTTGTGAAACAAATAAGGCTTACAAGAAAAAAGAAAGTGGTAGGAAACAGAACAATTTGATATAACATTGCAGTTAGCCAATACAGACACTATATGCAGCTGTAAATTTTTATGTAGCGGTAGATTAAAATATAGAGTTAGCTTTTATTTCAAACTACACACACGCGCACACACAAACATGCTCGCGCGTGCACACACACACACACACATACAAAGATAAAGTACAAATTTTATTTGTGATTATTAGATTGTTTCCTATTGCCCACAACCAAGTGCTGAAACCATTGAAGATGAGCGACAGCTTTGTAATAATGGATTAAATGGATCAAAGCTTATAGTTCCCACTATTATGAAATTTAACACTTGCATAGTTAGGTCCCAGGCTCCCAGGCCACTGCTAGGGGCGGTAATGGAACCGTTTTGAGTAGATTGTATCAAAGATTATTTAATTGAAATACGTGAATTACATAATCATTGAGGAATGGTTAATAAAATAAAAATAATAATAATAATAAGCAATTGAAATTCTGCCAAAAGGTTTCAGTATGTTACATTAATAATTACTCGTATGAATAACACATGGAAATTTTGAATAGCTAAACAACCTTTGTTCATTAATAGCATATACTGATACGTTTTAATTTATTAAAAAACATTTAATTTATAAAATTTGCGATTATTATAATCACATAAATATATATAAATAAATATTACATTATTAGGGTTGAATATTTTTCGGTATAATAAATTATATTCATTATATGGAAAGTAGTAATATTTTTGTGATGCAATTTCCAAGCAAAACATTCTAATAAATTTTACTTTGAAGTTTTTTCCATATTCAGATTAACAAACAAAATTGTATGTAATAAATAAAGGATTAATATTTTATAAGATGTAGACAATACAGATTTATATATTATTTTTAAACAAAACTAAGTCTTAATATTTTGAAAAACGCATAAGTTAAGTTGTTTACAAAAGAACTTTTTGTACAAAAATCATCTGCATAGATATTTTTTATGAAAAGTCAGGCTTCTATATGTAAGATAAAATTTCTGATAACCTATTTTTATTGAAGATTTAGTTCGGTTAAATATACCAAACAGAATTTATTTATTTTTGTTATCGATGAGTCCGAGTAATGCCATTTACACCCCCACCCACCAAAGCCACGACATGTTGGATCTCCTGCTCAATTGTTTCCTTCTGGATGTCTTTAGTATGAATTATCCATAGGAAAATATATCCCTCAAAATCTGGATTGTATTTGAAGGGTGGGTTGATAATGGGTTGGGATCGGTGCAGATCCTGTAAGGTTCGATAATTTATGGAAGGGTTGCAGGGTTATAGGATGTTAAAATTTCCCTCTTAAAATCCAACTAGCTGATACTTAGAATAATTTTACCAACTCAGCAGTATAATTCACAAAAAATGTTCAAAATCCCGTGTTTTTCAATAAATTGAGATCACTATTCTATCTGTCTAGTGAACTGATTACAATATTTATTCTGTGCAGTATGTTATGTTGTCTCTATTCCCTTACACTTCTTATGAAGAAAAAACTGAACTCCACTAAAATTTAAGTAACTGATCTGTCCGAAATACAAATATGATAACGTTTTACATACGTTCACTATATGTCCATTAACAAATCCTGATTGTCCAAATTACAAAATAACATCAAAAAATCCATTCCTAATGTACTTCAACTCAGAACACATATATACAGCTAAAAATCACCAACCTCGTGGTTCAAAATTCTCAATTCGGACTAACAAAAATTAGTTTGATTGCATCCACTGTCCCAAATTCTTTAAGTATATTAAAGAAGATTGTTATTAGTTTGTTGTTGTTTAGTTGCACACACACACAAACACACACACACACACACACTAAACTAAAATATTAAGATCTGAATATTAGAGATTGGACTATATTTTTTTTTACAATGGCCGTAAATTACTGATATATATATATATATAAAAAAATGTGTAAATTTTAATACACAGGTAATATATATATATATATATATATATATATTACCTGTGTATTAAAATTTTATTTTGTTTGAGGCAACTTGCATTTTAATGTTTTACCTGCGACTGATTTTTCAAGAAAATGAATAGGCAGATGATTATTCAAAAGTGTTTTTGCTTCCTTATTAAGAATTAAATTCAAATATTTTTTAACTGGGTATCAACAAGGTATTCAGTTATTTTAAGTTTTTTTGTTATCTAGGAATGGCTTGCTATACTCATGGCATAACTTTATATCACCGAAACTCTGAATTCTGTTATTCTTTACATTCATCTCTAAACTCTGTATTTGAACTTTTAAGTTCTATTGTAGTATTCAAAGTGCAAGTACTGAATAACGTAACGTAGCATAAATGCGTTAATATTTATTCTAAAAATCATACTTTTTCAAAAGAGTATACAAGTTGACTAACCGTGATACAAAAAGCGTTTCTGAACACGTTTTATAAATAACAATAAGATAAAAGTTCGTATAAACGGATTTAAGGGAAAAATTGAGTAATACTAGAATTTTTGGATCTTAAATAGGAATTAATTTAGTAGTTTCATATGGTATTGTCTTGTAAAAAATGAACATTTAAATCTATATATATATATAGTAATTTTTTGAAACTTATTGTAGAATGCAAAAGCTTGGTGTGACAAAAACATAACTTTTCACGGTTAAACCTGTAATAAATAAGTGATTAATAGCTAGTAAACAAACAGAGTTTTGCAAAAATTTTTGTAGAAATTTTAATTTTAAGATTATATACTCTTTTAAGAGTATATATAACCTATATTAAAGAACAGATTAATGATTAAGTTAGAATGATTTTTTGTACTTTATTTTTATGATTACTTTTTTTTTTTTTGGGCTTTTATATAAACTTATAATTTTTTAATAAATTTCTTTTCTCCAATACCAAATTTTCCGCTTTCTCAAAATGGAAAAACATCTTCAGTATCTTAACGTAAAGAAATTATCCGTAAATTTCTTTGACGTAATTTATATATTATCTAGTAAGAAATATTTTTTCCTGTAATACACGTTTCTTTTATTCTTCGGAAAAATTGTTTTTTTGAGTGGCATTTACTACTTCGGTGCATTGTTTTGGTTACGTTTGTCCGCCTCTCTTTTTGGGATCTTGCCGGGTAAATCGTTCATTACCTACTAATTACCACTTTGCCTGGATTCATTTAAGGTTTTTTACGAATTGAGGTAATTGTGAGCGAGAATAAACCAGTTGTGTAGATTACGGGAGAAGGTTTGGCTATGAATCTTAAATGGCTGTTTTTATCTAGTAGCTTATTTACCCCGAGTCGAATCTCATGGCGGCCACTTAATTCAACAGATGCTTTATTTTATATTTTCCTCTTATCTAAAATATCTCCTGCTCTTTTATTATTCATCATCATATTAATAACTTTATTTATAATTATTTTCCCACTTTCAGCTTTTATTGTTAAATTAATAACTGGAGATATGAAAAATATCAAAGATTGACACAAAATTTTCTTGATACTTTTACAAAGTTTCTAATAATGTACTCAAGCGATATTTACATAAAAGGGATATATATTACCTTTTTTCTCAGTTATATTTTTATTCCCAAATTAAACATTCCTACAAAGTGGCAAAAGTATTGGTATCGGTAAAAAGCTTAAGAATGAACAACTGTCAGTTTATTGAACAGTTTTCTACATTAAATAGTTATTAGTTTTGTCCATTGCAAGCTGAAAAAAATGGGTTTAGATTAAAATATATAAAACTTCACGTAATATTTGTCCAAATTGGTAAGGTTAAGTGCAATCAGGGATTTAATTCAATAATGATTCCTATTCTAGAACATAATCCTAGCCATCATTGATTGGTAACTAACAGTAATAAAATAAATTTCCTAATTCCTTGCATACCATGACATAAATTTACGTTATATTTCATTAAAATACATGTTAAAAACCATTTTTTCCAGGAAGATGTATTACCAGAGAATTGATTTTTCAGGCTGTGGAATTTGGTAAGCGAATAGTATTTTATCAAAATAGGATTATCGGTGTTGAACTTCATATCTTCATTTAGTGCGTAGAATTTTTTACTTTCTACATCGTTCAAGGAAGTACTGTAATCGAGAAAAATTTAGTTTGTTAACTGAAATATCCAATTTCACCATCCCTGAATCTATCTCTGAATAGTTATTTTACTAGTTTCGACGTAAAGTTTGTACAATCGAACGTTAAACGGTTAGCCGTAGAATGTGGAAATTTTTATTTAGAACTGATAATAATTATCCAGAAAATTAGTTGTGAAGTAATGAATTAAAAGATAAGAATTTTTTTTTCAATTTTTTAAAAATCGGGTATATATGCCTTAATATATATTGTTCTTCTGAGGATCTATTTTCAGTCAGTCTGTAGTTAACTTTAATGTAGATAAAATTAAACAGAAATTAAACTAAAAAAATCTAAAAATAATATGATTTTAAATTATAATATTCAATAATATTCATTATTCTAAGTATTGTAGAGGATTATAGCACAAGATTTTGTTCTTACTGACAACCTGATTCAGTTATTGAATGAAAATCTAATAATAACGGTAAACATTTTCGATTTTATCCAAAAAGTGACAGTAAATAATTTTTGTCTCGGTGATCATGGTTAGTACCGTACTCTGAAATTTTAATCATCTATGATTACTGATGGAGCTATTTATTCTCTGAAAACTATATTTATCTAAATGAGAGAAAGGCTAATATTGAACTGAAGTTCTGAAAAATTCTCATTATACATGAGAATACTTTAAACTAGCTTAGTTGAATATCATTTAATTTTAAATTGGCTTACAACTTGATTTTAAGTAAAACGTTTTTTTACCCATCATTCAGAATATGGTTTGCATTCTTACAAAACCGCCACCTTTTATTACAGATATATTTCGTTCACGTCTTGGGCGATCTAAATTGTTTTTTGAATATCACTTATAATCACTAGAGGTTTATTATTTTGTCAAAGCGTTAAAATCACATGAATTGAGTAAATCATTAACACGATCACGCTATTAGACATACTAAGTTGCATATATTTCATTTCATTTAAACCTAACCATATTTGCTCTAATACCGATTGGTTGGATGGATAATAAAGTGTAAAAGAAAATAATAACAAACAAAAAATTTAAACATTACGAAACCTAGCAATGACATAATTAATTTGTAAGGAATGAATTACAATTTATTTTAAAATTTTAATGGAAAAAATTATTCCACAATAAAAAGACATATTAAATTTACATGCTAATGATGGACAATTTAGTACACGAAATAAAAAGTTTTATGGAGCTATTTTTAATCAAACTTTTTTAATGAATTTTTTCATCATAAAATATTTATTTAATAAGTGGTGAAAAATATTTTTCTATTCTGTTTGATATACTGAATAAGATTTATTATATTTGTTATTCGTATTTAATGTGCGTTTTTTAGGTTTTATCAACTATTAGATATAAAATATTTGTTATTCCAATAATTATCAAAAATTAATTCAGTAATCAAAACATAATCCCTATAAATTAGAAACATATCCAAGGCTGAAATATCGTACATTTTGTTGGTAAACTCATCAGTAAACTTAGTATACTATTGATTTAAAACTTTAAATTTAGTGATTGAGAATTTATTTTTTATTTATATAAATATAGTTTTTGGTAAGAAGAAATTATAATTACATAATAATTTAAATAAAGTTAGCGTTATCCGTCATATGTCAGTATAAAGGTCTCAATTACTATGTATGAAGCAATTCTTCCAACCTAAAAATCAAAATTATTGTTTAATATTTGTTTGAGTAAAATATTGTTTTCAAAATTCAATTGTTCATTTATCATTCTTTCATTATTTAAGTATATACAGGGTGTATCAAAACTCCACGGCAATCTCTCGGAAACGGATTCTATATCTAAAAATAAGAAAAAAGTTTCCAA
>JAAAKQ030372686.1:0-25619 GCA_010016005.3 Zanna intricata
TATGCGACTACGCATGAATTTGGCGAAGTAAGGTTTTTACGTGGAGTCTGGCGATTTCCCTGTGCTTTTTATCCGCCATTTCAGTGACCGCATACAAGCGTTCGGCGATTGGAGTACGAGCACTACTGTCAGGATCGACGAAGATTTAAGTATAATGGCGGAGCCTTTTAATTTCTAGCGCCTCAGTTTGGTACGCGCCCCAGGAATTTGACTGCAATTCGCTCCCGTCATTAACTTTATCTTTCATAGCATTCAGAAGGGTTTAAATCGATTTATCAACAGCTTTTACAACCAAAACGTTCACCATTTTCTCCACAATGCCGCCAAAAACCCATTGTTGTAGTTAGCTGCGACCAACATGATTTTTGCGCCTCTAGAACATTGTCTCATCGATTACAACAATTGTAACCATTTCTCTCAATTTTATCTTTCCTATGCTGTTCAGTATAGTTGACACACACTTCTATAATGTAATTATTGTAGTTGAAAACTGAATACTGACCCGTAACCGGTTCACAGTCGCACGAAGCAACACTTTGACAATTGTTGAAGTTCAGGTTCGAAGTTTTCAAGTGCATAGTGATACGCACATTGTCTTTCAGCCGCCAAGTACGTTTGTTGCAATGGCGTGCAACACCTTCTCACTTTCGTAAAGATACACATTGTGTCCGTTGTCATACGTCCTGGTTACCAGAAGAATGCCGAGCAGTGGCAAGAACGCAACGGCATCGTCTTCATCAGTAGCAGACTTCCTACCGTTCATCTTAAACTTCGGTGGCGAAATCGAACTTGCTTTAACGATAATCGTACGGAATCGACTCTAAGTAACCGGCTGTAACGCATTAGACACAAATACCAAGTTGAATTTACGTCGTTGCGTTAAGGAAACTTACACTTATGTTATCCTTTCTGTTCATGGCATTCAAATAGCTTTTCGATTTCGTTAAAAAGAGATAATTGGGTATCTAAACAAATAATTAGTAGCGCCGTTATTCGATAAAATTACCCACGCAGAGTCGTACGCAGTCAACTGCGTACGTTTGCCAACAAGTGCTGCTGCCAAAGCAACGAGCACATTAACAATCAAACTCTATTATATCTACCACAGCTGAGTTACACACCAGAATTATTAATTTTAGCATCACTTTAGCGGTTTCCTAGTTACACTTAAGCTAGCCCTACCTGAAAGAAGAAATTCAAATCTTAAATTTTTCAAGTAATGAAAACTTGGAGTAAATGTGGGTAATTATTACCAAATTACCCACAAAAATTGTATTAGCCTAAATTTATTGTCAAAAAATGTAAACAAAATCAACAAGATTATTTTTTTAAATTAATAAGACATGTAAAAAGAAAACAAAAAAAGAAGAACATAATTTATACACTGCATTTTTATAAGAAAGACATTTTTATTTATCCTAGTTCTATATATGCATAGTGTTTAATGAAACATTACTTACTTTTTTATGATTCTATTAGGTGCCGGTTGGCGGTCACACAATTCGTGTAAATTGTTTAAATTAACCGGGATGAGAAGAATAGACGATATAAAATGGCCGAGAAATTCAATAAAGAGTAAAGTAAGTAATAAAACTGATGTAAATCTAAAGAAATTTACATAAAAGGTATTTGCATCCCAACTGCTTACATGTTTACGATCGAACCGTCTACGTTGGAATAAATTTAAAATATCGTTATCGTAATTCATAAGTCGATATTGTTTAAATCATCAAAATTACTTTGATAAATATTTCCACTAGTCTTATAATTACTGACTTTAAATTATATAAAGACCTTCGGATGCTATGAAATAAATGTCGATTTTATTGATTAATTTTTTTTTTTGTGTTTAATGTATACAACAATTATACAAAGTGTCTGAATCCTCAAAGAAGTTTCGTTTTACACGACTTTTAAGGTGAAAGTACCAAAATTTCGAAATACCTTTTTATAATTTTTTTAGTGTTTGCTATATGAAATAGCAATAATTATGTACATTTCAATTATTAGTATCTCTCTCATTTTTTTCGTTCAGACAATCTGTAGAGCACAAAAACAATTTGTTCACACGATTTTTTATGATTTGAGTCATAATCGACTCGTTTTATTTTTCCTTTCTTCGAGCTAAATCATTTCATGACCGTCTTCTTTTTAAGATATGATTCTTGAAACTCATAATTATAAATTAACTTCTAAAAGACATTCCTGTTTAAAATGTATTTTTCTGGAAATTCAACATCTTAATATTAGAGATCCTTCTTAATTGCTTCGATCCAGTTTTTAAGGGGTGCGAAAGTATACGGCGCGCTGGCTCAAACAACACAGCCACTGCCACCGTTACTGTGTGTGTCTGGCTGAACCTGCCTCCGCTTACTTGTCTAATAAATAGATTTTATTTTTTGTCCGATTTTTTTATCTAATTAGTTTTACTTTTGTTTTGACGCTATGGAAATAGCTTGGGGGAAGCGGTTACGGAGCGCTAACATCGTATATTCTTACTTAATCCGTAAATAATTTACATATGAATATTAGTAATTCAGAAAATGGAAATTAAGGAATGCGTCCGCTTTCGATTTAGGACCCATGATTTATTACTTTTTGGAATTCTGATGTTATTTTTTATACTGGCGTCAAATATTATTATTATTTTTTTTTTTTTTATCTATTTCGGCTTTTAACGTTTACAGTTCTGCCGCATATAAACTTACTCGTTTTACAGCAGTATTGTGTCTAATTTTCAAATTTTAATATTTTTGGAGGGAGGGGATTGTTATTGTAAATATTATGTTAGTCTAAGAATTTTTTATTAACTGTGCTTATATTTGACTTTTTATTTCTTTCATTTGCTTGTATTATTTCTCCCAGATACTTAGACTACTCAAATCTCTTTATTGAGCCATATCTCGTTTTGAGTTTTTTTTATTGCTGGATATGAATTTGTCTTTTCAAAAGAGATTTATAGGCCTGCATTTTCAGCAACTGCATTCAAAATATTTACCTGTCTTATTGCTTCTTCATTGTTAACTAAGATGGCTGGGTCATCTGTGAAAGCCAAGCAGTTTACTAAGATTTTATCTTTCCCTCTTCCTAATTAATTTTTCTTTTTTAAATAAAAATAAAGTAAAACGTTTTGAAAATTAAAAGCTGTTAATGTAAGCAGCAGAAAAGAAAATTTGAGTAATATAAAGGTGCATCTTTTGTAATATAATTAAAGGCAATCTGACTTCATAAATAATTTTACTATGAAATAGTTCACAATTGCAGAAAATTAAGACAACACGGTACATGTAACTAGTGTTCAGTAACATTCTGTTGTTTTAAAATGAATAAAAAATAACTAAAGGATTTTGTGTTTTTTAACTCTATGTGTTGGGTCGTTGTAATCATTTATAAAATGTTTTTATTCATTTTAAGTCGACATTGAATGGTTTTGTTGAATTGTTTTTATTATCAGCTTAATTTCCAGATTACTATTATTTAAAAATTGAGAACATTTGTTTGCTCTCATCAAGGTTTTTTTAATTTATTCTTCAATTCATTTTCATTCATTTTGAATTGATGTAATGCATAAAACTTGTGTGTGTATGTTTACCCCGCCATATATGCTTCTATTAACAGAACAACTAAATCTGAATCTTTTAATGTACAGCCTGCTAACACAATTAGTCTTTTTACAAGATTCTGCTACAGATTTTTTCCTTTTTATTCCTTTAAAACATTATTTATTTGTTATTTAAAACCTTTTCATTTAAAATTTTATTAATGTACCAAATTTCAACCCCTCCTATTATACAAAATTTCAGTTGCCTTTATTCTTTTTCTCTGTATTTTTCTATTGTCCATATTTCATACCACGAAATGTTATATTCTATACAAATATTTTTCTTAGTTTTTTAGCTCTATATTTCATATTAGCAGATATATTTTTCATGAAAGCTCTCTTTGTTTGTGCCATTTGCTTTTGATATCTACAATATTTTGTCCATTCTTTATAATTTTCTCTCTAAATAGGAAAATCCAATGACTACTTGCATTATGTTTACCTAAATTACTATTTAATATCTCATTAACCTCCTTTTTGTCACATTTCATTACCTTTGTTTATAACTTTATAAGTTAATTTCTCTCTTAGAAATAAATCAATCCATTCCATTTTTAATACATATTGCAATTCATTTTTGGTCTCTATCAAAATGTCAGTGTCAGTGAATCTTAAGATCTACGTTTTCTGTCCTTACAGTTTTTCTTAATTCTTTGATTTATTGTTTAGTTCTTGTATCGCTTCTGCATATAAGCAGAAAGGAAAGGGACTGTCATATTTTCATTCATTTTTAATTATAGTTTGTTTTTCTTCATTTTTGACTTTTCATAATAATACCTATATTTAATTCTGATTTTTCTTATCGTTTCAAAGATTTTATTTTGTTCTATATCATATAATTCTTTCTCCAGATCTATGAATTCCATGTATATGGTTTTATTATTTTTCTTATCTGACCTTCTAATGTTAGATGTATAGTCCTGTGGACTAGAGTAGCCTTCCTTTTGCTCACATTCTTCCTAAAAACCAGACTTCACCTTCCATCATACGTTCTATTTGTCTGCTAAAAAAAGATAAATTATCCTGGTCAATGTATTTGACACATGGGATATTTGTGTGCAATCCTTACATTTATGTTCTGCTTTCTTTGATAGGGTAACATCATACTTTTTCAAATCTGAAGGTACTCTAGTATCAGAAATTTTGCATTTTAATGTTCTCATATAAAGCTTTTCTAATCCTACTTCTTTCAACCAACACAACACCAAAAAAAAAAAAAGAAAAAATCAATCACCTGATGCCTTATTCTTGTGTTCTTGAAGTCTTTCAGAGCTATATCAAATTCAGATAGCAGTACAGTCTTTTCTAAAATCTCTATTAGTTTATTTTTTCTCTTGGAGTACCTTATCATTTAATCTTTCCCTTCTACACAGAACTTCTATCTATTCCTCCCTACCTATTATCTCTTTTATCTAATATTGTCTTCCTGCTGCACTTCTGACATGACTACTTTTGAATCTAATTCCCTTGTAATTTCTTGTTTGCAGTATATATTTTCCTGATAGTGCTTTCTTTGCTACATACTACATTTTTTCTTCAAGCATATTCTTTTGCTACTTTAAACTTTCTAATAATTTCATTTCTTATGCGTCAATTTATATTAATATATTATCTGACTTCATCATCTTTTACATTCTGTTCATCCATCGTTCTAATATATTTACCATTATTAGCAGGTTTCTATTTGAAGTTTTTTTCTACCTATTATTTGCTCTCTTGTCTTAATTACTTCACTTTCTAACGTCATATGATTGTATCTTCTTTGAAGTAACTTCTAGACTTGTACCTCTGATTTGTTAAAATTTTAACTTTATATTATTCTTTATAGCTGCTAGTCTGTATCTCTTTGTTCTCATATTTTTTATAATTTGTTTAAACTTCAACATACATTTAATTATCACTAAATTTTGATGAGAATCAAAATCTGGAATAAATATCTGATACGATATGTTTTGCAGTCTATAATTTGGTTTCAAAATCTCTTCCTTATCATTATTCTCTTTTAGGATTTTTCAAAAGTCGGATTTGGACACTACATCATGATTTCCTTGTACAAAAACCTAAAAATGATATGACTATAAATTATGATTTTCCATTAATATTAAATAATCAGATGTTTCACCAAATCTACTACATATACGCATATGTAATAATGCCTATTGAATTACATGTACATATTTTCAAAAGTCCATAAAATTTTATTTTACTAATAACTTCTGATTTTTTTCATATATATATATATATATATATGTATATATTTAAATAATTTTTATCCACCTTACCAACAACAAAGATGGGTACTTTTTTGTTTTTCTACGCCCAATTTTTTTACTTCTTTTGCTCAATTTACTTGGAACATTTTAAAATATAATAATTAATAAAATTTTCACTGGAGAAACACATTTTTTTCAAAAAAAAATAATAATTTTTTTTATTTAAATTAAAAAGAAATTTTTTTAAATAAAATTTTGTGTCCCCCTCACTAATAAATAACCCAATAAACTAGATAACCCTAATAATCCAATTATAGTCAATAATCAAGGAAATGAAAAATAGATCCAAATATATAATGCTCATTATTTCTAATGTCACTGTTTACACAAACTTAGCATTCTAATAACAACAATACATATTTCAGATATAGTGTAATATCATATTCACGTTTCCTTTTACCAAATTTTTTATTGTATGCTTTGAATGTGATTAAGTTAAATATGGAGCCTAATAATTTATTTTCTTTAGTATGTATTATTAGCAACAAAGAAGAAGCAGTCAAATTTTTACAATCCAAAAATATTATACCTTTAATTTAAATGTGTTCAAATATAATACATTGTTATTACTATGTTTAGGTAATCAAGTATCAAAGTGATAAGATATCAGAGAATTATTTATATTAGCCTACTTATGGAATTTTCAATTGATTTTTCTTTTTTATATTTTTATGAATGCATTGATTTAATAAAATTTATTATATTAATTAGCATATCTCTGTAATGTATTGATTGTGTTATTGTGTTAATTGGGTTATTTATTGGCAGGGGGGTTTGGGGAGCCTGTGCCCCCCCCTTAAACTTGTAACAATAATGTACCATTTTAATTCTTCAAAATATTGTATTTAATTTGTACAATTTTTCTGCTTTTTTGTTATGGATAATGTTGCTTGTCCATTACAATTTTAACTGATAATGACAATTTATATTACTTCAGGTAAATTGCACAACAAAGATATGAAAAAACTAGCGATGGGAAAAACGAAAAAGTACCCAAAGATGTATTACAATCTCAAGATCTTTCGGTTAATTTAAACCATCATCAGGAGATTAAAAAACACTACAATAAGTCAGCATTATACCGCTGACAATCAGCCATGACTGTACATTTATTTTCATTCTTAACTTATTGTAATGTTTTATAATCTCCTGATGATGTTTTAAATAAACCAAAAGATCCTGAGATAGTAATACATCTTTATTGCTGGTAAGGTGGATAAAAAAAAAACTTTTTTAATTATTTTTATTATTTATTCACTAGCAAAAACCATGTTTAAGAAATTTATATTTTTCTTATTGTTGTTATTAAATTATTATTTATCGTTAAAATTTTTTTACAATTAGAGGTTAAAATTATTAATAAATCAATATATTTAAATTTAAAAAAAAAAGTTAAAAAAAGGAGATGAAAATCTGATTCAAACTGATAGGCCGCCCCCTTGTAAGATTCCAAATATTTCATTATGGGATTTTAGGTTTTTTTTTGTGGATATTTTTGGTTCAGTTGATTGCAATTAAAATGGAAGTGCAGAACCAAATGTTACAACAGTCCTAAATCCAAAATTTCACTATCCTATGGTTAATCGTTTTTGAGTTATGCGAGATACATACATACTAGATGTCAGATTGAAACTAGTGAAAATGGATTCAGGTCAAAATTGATATTTCCATTGAAATCTAAAAACAAAAATTTTTCATTGATTACAATAACAGTAACGTACTTAGTCCTATACTTATATATTCTTATTCATTGTTATTTGGTACTATTGAGTTGGTACTATTTATCCTTTGATTCCCAGACCAGATATCTTGTTCATCTTTCAATTTCACCTCACTAATTCTTACTATATTTAGTGTTAATTATCCATTTCTTGTTTCAAACTGACTAGTCTACCGCATTTATTTAAACTTGTAAAATTTAAATTTCTTATTCAAATATTCACTGCTCATGTTTTTTCTGAGCTCTACTGATAAGATGCTCTTGATAAATTTCCAATTGGAGATCTCAGTGGAGAACTATTTTACTCAAGAAGCAACCATCACATTAATTTAATAAAAAAAAGGAGCAATGAAGACATTTACTTGAAATATACAGCTGTAATTTTACATTACTTTCAACCATACAGTACCCAAAGCATAAAGTAGATAAAGATTTTTATTGAGATCACATCAACCATTACTTAGTGCATTCCCCCAGCAACTACTGAAAGATTTGCTGCCCGGATTCAGGAATCATTTTTTTTGGTTGGTATATAGAGATGTACCTATATACATATATTTACTAAATATTACATATGTATTTATAATAAATATTACATATATATTTATTTAAAATATATATACATATATTTTTTTGGCTGGTAAATAGAAATGTAATATTGATTGTACTTACCACAACAAGACTGTATAAATGAATAAATAAATCTTTATTCTGAACAGCACTTAAAGTATATTATATAGATCACAAGTCAGTATAAGATAAATTATAAATATAAAAAGAAATTATACAATAAAAAATTGATGCGTTTAAAGTCCATGTTACTCGTAATTATTTAAATACAAACACATTAAATAATGTTAAGGTAAATATATTAAATAAAAAAAGTTACTATAAAATAATTTGCATCTTCAGAAACTAGTCTTGAAAATTAATTTAACCACACATTTATTTATATTTGGGGATTATCAAGGAAACTTGGCCATCTAACCTCTCTTTATCTACCATTACCGGTGAGACAGATCTACCATCAATCTTTTGGAAATCACCTACATCTACCTTTATGGGCTGAATAGATTGCCCTATTAAATAATAGTCTTTGGACAAGCTGATGGACTATCTGCCCTCTTTAAGCAGATATAGTACATCCTACTTTGCCTTATCTCATTTGGGCTTTTTCCTAACTTCTGTGAAATCACTGAACATGGCTGAAAATTCCCCGGGAGACCTGATTAATGAAGTACTTGCTGCAAAAGGTTTTCTTTAAATCTATGCCATTAAAAAACCCTTCTTTCCATTCAATTTTGGTTTTGCATATTTGAAGTCGGTGCAAAAAATACTATAAGACACAGTTTATTGATTGAATATAGCAGAAAAAACAGATTTTTAAACTGATTTAACTGAAGATGTAGGATTTATAGATATCATGAGTTAAAAATATTTACAAAGAACACAAAGGAATGATAATAGCATCAAACCAGCTATTTGACAGGTCAATCTAAACAAACAAAAAAACGTTAAATGTATATGTATAATATACAAAATATGATGTACTAATTTGTATGTATATATAATTAGTATGAATGAAACCACATCCTGGTATACAAGTATATACACGTACCATTTACAGACGTGTATCTCTGAAACTGTACGGGGCTCCGTCCCCTTCAAAACACTCCAATTTTCTTGTGTGTTTTCCCGCTTCGCTTAGATTTATTTAGGATATATTTAAAATATTCTTTTATTAAATTCAGTTTATCATCAAAGTATAAAGACCTAGAAGGTGTTACATAATCGAAAACATTGCATACCAAAAATTAAATGAATTCAAAAATTTGATGTCTATGACTTCTGGCTGTAAGCTAGCAATTATTAATTTCACCTGTTTCTTTCATCAGGAAGATGTCAGTCAGGTGTATTTGCTTATCATCAAATCTCCTACCTAAACAAAGGTTTTTTGATTTAGAACTTAACCTGTGTTTGTTTCTGGCTTACTGTGATTCTACTGACAGTAAAATATATTAATATTTGAACATCAGTAAAAAAGCAGATATGTAATAAATTTACAAAATAAATTCAACTTGATTATTGTTAAATATTAATAAATTCACTACCCAATGCTTCTTGTATTTCCCTCATCTATAAATAAAAATCTTAAACTCTCCTTTTAAGAGTTATACTATAATGTCAAGAAATAATCGGTAATAATAACAGCTATTTTATAACAAATAATCTACTTACCGTGTTTACGATACTCCTCAAAATCCATAAGGAATCTGAAATAAACAAGATTTTAAGTCGTAAATAATTTTATCTTATTCTCTCTCTTTGTAAGAAAGAAATTGAAGGGAACTGAAGAATTTGAACGAAATTTTTATAGGAATGTATGGGTTTTTTGTTACCCTTTTTTTGTTTTTTATTATCTTAACTAAATTCACTATGCGCCTTATTAAAATGTATAATTTATCGTCACCATTATATCTAACTTAACACAAATTAAACCTTTTTCTGATGACTAAATAGTAATTACACTCCAGAAACATTGAAGCAGCCTGAATTAAGTGACCGATCTGTTGCATATACAATGAATTATTACTCGTATATTTGCATGAAAACAGATAAGATCTATCTATGTAATCAGGGGAAGCCCGCAGGGTTCCATTGTCGGTCCTCCATTCATCTACTGATGAAGCACGTGAAGTTAATCAGATATTATAAGCGTAGATTCTTTAACGTCTTGATTCTATAGATTAATATAATTATAGATATTTTTCATTCATCGATTCGCACGATATTTTATAAATCTTCAGGCATCTGGTCCGCGCGTCTTTACTGATCTCAAGCGCGTAGATAAGAACGTCTCTTGTTTTGTGTAATTAATGTGTATGTGTGTGTGTGTGTGTGTGTGTGTGTGTGTGCGCGCGTGTGCTTATACAGTTATATTTCTGGACTGCTCGGCCAGAATGTATTTATTGTTAATACGATCCAGCAACAGATGGTGAACGGGAAACCATTTCGAGAAATCTTAGCATTAAAACACAATAGCCTAGGACTTCCTCCCGCTTGGGAAGGCAAACAGCAAACTTTTGGTTTATTTAAATGTATATTGCTGAAAAAACCATGGTTTAGACGGTGCGCCTCTAATAAAACAGTATCGTTTACTAACAAAAAAAGGTCTTATTTTTTAATGTACGTCGGCTCATTATGTTGTTAGGGATTAGTTGCTAAAGATTTTATTTACAGTAGATACCATTAAAGATCTTTACTAATAATATGTTTTTTATCTATGTATTTTTTACTAATCATCTTTTTAAAATAAAATACGTAATGCTGCTTACAATTACTGAACCAGGAGAGGTGGATGAGAGTTTTTTAAATGTGACGCTTATTTCATATTCTACGCCGTCATTATTAATTGTTCAAAGTACATAGAATGGGGAATGTCACATGAAAATTTCAGTTCTTTGGATCAAGCTTTTTATTCAGATTTAGAATTTACGATTTCAGTTTTACATTTAGAAATTTAGGGTTTACGGTTAGAATGAAAACGGAGAGAATGATGATTGTTTCAAGGTGGTGAACTGAAGATCGTAAATCTATAGGCTTATGTGTGTGTGTGTGTGTGTGTGTGTGTTGATGTCTAACTGGTTCATATCACAGGAAAGGTTTAAACTTAAAAGTAAGTATTCTTTAAGTTTTTATTATTACAAACCTAATCATCCTAAAAAAAAATATCTACTATATTTGTTATTATTAGGGAAAATTTTTCATCATTATTGTCAGCTTTTCGTTATCATTAAACTTATTGATTTTAATTTAGCTCATGCATTTGCTTATTCATTCTATTTCTGTTTTCTTATTATGTATTTCTAACATGTATGCTTTAATTAGGATTTAAAAGTTTCATCTGAGATAAAGAAATAAAAACTTTGCTAACAGTTATTTTTATTACTAGTTAAGGAATTTTTTATTTAAAATGTATAATAATAATAATAATAATAATAGCGACAGTATTAAAATAACAATAATAATAATAATAAAAGCTAGCTTTAGTCTTTTGCTAAGAAATCTTATTAAGAAGCCCAGTTTGTACTGACATAATTTAATTTAGCACGTTGCAAATCTGAATTTACTCCAGTTAATAAAAATGTTTAACTTGAAAATTTTAATAAAAATATAATTTATTTTAAGTATGAGATTTATGACTGAGATAAGCTGATTTTTTATCGATAAATTAAAACTGAACTTTTCTCAGTTCTGGTTATGAATGGAGGGCTTCTGCATGTAGTCCTGAATGTTAAAAATAAATAAGTTTTCGTACTCATTAAATTCGCCGATTCAAAACAAAAATTATTTACGTCTAACTAAAAAAATAAAAATCGGTAAAGTAGTTCAAGCTTTAAGCCAGTAGTGTTGTGTAATTGGGATGTCCGTCTTGCATTCAGAATTTCAAAATTCAAGTGTAAACAACTACATTTTTTCCAAAGTTTTCCGATTAGTATGGAAAGGATTCCAACACTTTATTTTTATTAATTCGTTAAAAACTCGTTTACTCTGACATCGCTATACTTGAAGCTCTTTAGAATTTTAATTTAACCAGATTTTCAACGGAAATTTCATTAAAAAAAAAAAATAATAATTTCAAGAGCATTATTTCCGATCATTACTTCATTAAACTCATGAAATCTTCAATCATGAAATTTCTTGTAGTAGCTTAGATTTTATGTCAGAGATAAATTCTCTTTAAACTTAGAAAAATTAGATCGGTGGATATCGGGTGGAAAGATACTGATTGTCGAGTATATCTTGCATAATGTAAAACTTATTAATAAAAAAAATTACTTATAAAAAAAAATTAAATATAGTTAAAATGGTAAAACTTAATAAAAATTTTGACAAATACAAACTCCTTATTTGAAGTAATCTTAAATTATCTTAAAATGCAGTTAAGAACTTTTAAAATATGGGTATTCGAAAAAGAATTCGGGTTTTCAAAAATAAATTTAGTTTTTATTCTGTAGCAATCAATAGGATTTTGTGTAATCTTGAAGGGACAACGATTACATTTTAGATTACACATTCTTCGTCAGGTAGCGATTGCGTCAGACTGTTGCGGATTAGTACATTGATGTCGCTCCAAAGGAAAAAGCACAGTGCGTGTACCGGTTCGCAGAAACGAAATCAGTTGCGGTCGTACAAAGAAAATATCGTAAAAATTCTCCTAATGAAAAAAGCATACGTAAATTATGTGAACAGTTTCTGGAAACCGGAGCCATTTTGAAAGGTCACTCACCGAATAAGCTAAAACAAGTTTCAAAACCATAGGAAGAATTTAACTCTCCTTTCAACGAAGTCCAAAACGTTCAGTTCGTATTGTTAGTCGTTAACTGAACTTCCCTAAAAGTACTACCCATATTTTTGTTGGCAAGCGATTTAAACTTCATAAACTGCAGCTACTTCGTGAAATAAAACCGAACGACAAACCACAAAAAGTTCAATTGTAAAGACAATGTTAGTCTTCATTTTTGCAAATGAAAAAATGTAGTCCTGAACGTTAAAAATAAATAAGTTTTTGTACTCATTAAATTCGCCGAAACCTGCACAACATTTCATTTTCTAATGAAGCATCATTTCACGTTCGCGGATCCATGAATCGTCATAATTATTGAGTATGGAGCTCGAAAATTCACAAAAAATCGATGGAATTCATCAACAACTGTTCAAAGGTGAGGTGTAGAATCATGCATAAGAGAATTTTTGAGCTGTTTGTTTTCCACGAACAGACCATTATGGGGACAGTATCCTCGGACGTGTTAGATAATTTTAGCTTTCTGCAGATTGAAGATATCGAGGGCCTAATTTTGCAACAGGATGGAGTCCCTCCAATCATGTAGAAATCGTTCGGAACGCACTGAACGACAGATTCTAAGAAGACTTGATGGGCAGAGAAGCTCCCATCGCTTAGATGCTGCAAAGCCCTGATTTGACTAGATGGATTTCTTTGACGGGCTAGTTAAGAGAAATCATATACCAAAAAATAATCCAGTCGCTTGACCGCCTGCGCCAAAGAATAATAGCAGCCGTGGAAGCGATTGTTGCAGCCATGCTCGCTAGAGTGTGGAATGAGATATATTATTGGTTTGATGTAAATAGATAGATTATTGATCGCCGGGATGTAAACAGTGTGTTCATATCGAATATTTTTTTACCAAGATTTTTTTATCGAATTTTTTTACCAAACGGTAAAAAAAAACATTTAGACTTGGAATTTTCATGTAATAAGACACATATGATTTCTAATTCTAATTTTAATAAATCAAATTTAATTTAAAACTTTTCTTTTTTGTTGTTATTATTTGGAAACTCGGTACAATTTTAAGGATTATTTTCGAAAAAAAAGTGATTTATATAAATGTATTTTTTTCATTTATACTGGAAACGAAAGATTTCATAATTATCTATTAGGTATATTTAATAAATAAATCCTTTGTTAATACAACCGGAAAAGTGCTTTATATAATACTGTTTTCCATTTCACTCGTAATGTCGTTCAAGTGCTCATTTCTCTTACATCAGCATCGGATTCATGTACATAATTTTCAGGAAGATGCATACACGGTATGCTTTCTTTCGAATCATGTATCTTGTTAACACATTTGTATTAAGTTTGATTTATTGATTTTTTTTTTGTTTATGTTTTTTATTTCTTTTGGCTGTTCGATGGATGTATGACAGTGTTGTGGAGTGTTAATCACTTTTATTTTCGCAATTATTGCAGCTGGTTACGTCATTTTTTCCTTTCCCACTTCTCGTTTTCACTCTGTTCACAGGCTTGCGTGTTCGTGTGCGTCTTAATGCGTGCTCTTTCCTTTGTTCTATCTTCCTAATTCTATTTAGTCTGGATTTAACATCGAAGCGATCATGACAAGCTGTCCAGCTCCGGGGTTCACCCGTTTTTATTTTAGTCCGTCGCATTCTAACAATTTTAATAATGTCATTAATTGTGTTAATTTTTCTTCAGTGTTAATAAGTTTTTATGTTGTTCGGGACCAGCCCGGCTCTGCTACTGGTGATATTGTTTTTTTTTCTCTTCGTCTATTTTATTGGTCGTTATACCGTTCTCAGTTTAATTTGTTGTTGTAACATTCGCCAATATCATTTACCCAAAACTATCTGTTCTACGTTTCATTTCTTAAATGACTGTTGTTGCTGTTCCTCTTTGTTTTTCGTTTGATCTTCGTATTCCTGAATATCTGGTTGCGTCTCTCTCCTATCTTCGTCTTCCAGCATCTTCTATCGTTAGTATCATGTCAAAATAGTGGAACGTGAGTTTTTTGTTTATGTTTTTAATGTTTTATTAATTAATTAAAAATAACATTAACAGTTTTGTTACACATTTTTGTAACCTTTTTTCTAATTACTTTAAATATACTATTTAAACATTAATTTCAAATATCTAAACAAAGTGCATTTTTTGGAACTTTAACTTTTGCAATTTTTTGAATTATTTTAACTATAATTATCCATTTTATTTCATTAGTACTGCAATTACTGTTTATTCCAAATTTAAATTAATTATTGTTGGTAAGTCTCTGTTTTTATAAATTTAAATTTACATTATATAGTCTTTTTCATACCAGAGCATTTTATTATTTTTTTATTACCTATTTCAAATTATCCTCGCACGGCTATTAGTTAGCTATTGAGCTAACAATCTTTTAAATAAATTACTTAATTTTCATATAGTACATTTATATTCTACTTCATTTTTAGAGGATTCATTTCTACTCGTAATTTTTAAGCGTAATAAGGATTATAATTTACTTAAAAATTTATAGATTATCAAAGAATAAAATTGAAAAATAGTTTGAAATATTTTAAAATTACGTATTGTAACAAAAAAAAGAAGATTTTTACCCATAGTTTTTTTTTACTTTACATTTTTTCAGATATCTTCCTGTTTCAGCCTGTCATTTTGATATTCTATTCATTTTATTAAATACAGTGTTGTTAATGTGGGAATAGCTTTTACATTCATCACTGGAGTTAAAACATTCTTTAAAATTCTTTTCTTTTTTTTTGCAAAATACTCTAATTTTAGTTTTTTCAACTGTATTTATGGTAATTTAAGACTGACTTTCTTAATTTTTATAAGTTTCCTTTTAATTATTAAATTGATTCATAATATTTCACTTTTGATTAAAAAGATCAAACAAATAAATAAGATAATAAGGTAAAATAAAATAAGGTAAATAAAATGAAAATAATTTTTAACTTTATCTCTAGAGGATTATTATTTAAAATAGATTACGGATATTTTATTAAAATTTAAACTTTTTATAAATGACGGGAGTTTTTTGCCAGGTCGGGGTATTTTAAGATTATTTCTGATAACCGTATTCTTGTTCGTTTACTTCTTAACGTAAAGTAATAAAGTAAAGTAAGCGTTAATTCAGTATTATATAAGTAACGTGGTTTGGAAAAAAGGGAGATGTAATTAATTACCTGTCTACAGTAGGCGGATTCAGCACGCGTGTTTTCCTTATGACTGCAGAATTAGATTATCTATATAAATATGTGTTTCTTCAATAAATTCAGTAGTAATCGATTAATGAATTTTTTTCAAAAAAATAAAACCAAAATATTAGTAAAATTTTAATGAAAACAATGAAGTAAGTTTTTCGGGTAAATTATTATTACTTTTTTTGTTAATAATAGAAAAATATTTTACATTTTTGCTGTTATTACAAAAAAATTATATTTTATTTTAGTTTCAACTGTATTTGTATAGTAACCTACTACTGGATCCTTAACCTTTATAAATTTCTCCTTGATTAACCGATCGATCTATAATATTTCACTTTTGATAAAAAGAATAAGCGGCCGAATAAGTATTTTGGGTACATTTACGATTATTTATATTTCTTAAAAAGTTAATATCCATTTCAGTTAGTCTCTGTTTTGTTAATGACATCTAAGTGATAATAATCTTCCTGTTTATCCACACGTTAAAATAAAATTATAACAACGTTCGATTAATTTTTAAGAGGACTCCCCGCACGGTTATCTTGGATGTTACAAATTAAATACCGTTTAAGTCTAAGTAATCCGAAGGAATATTCTGTTTTTTCTCACTAAATTTAGCTGATAATCAATCCGCTGAACGGCAGTCACCTAGATAGAGATCTAACGATAATCTTTCTATTGTGTTTAAATAAATTCTTTGGAAATGAAACCAAAAAATATTACCGTTTTATAAACCGGTTTAGGAAAACCGTTTTATATTTCAGTATTCTTCTTTCCCTCTTACTTCAACACCGGATTCACCTTCAAGATTTCCGCCAAAAAATTCAAAATCAAGATGTACGTGATTGCATTTTCTTCAGAATCTTGTGTTCTTTAAAGAAATTAGATTATATTGTTTTCATTTATAATATTTTTAAGGACATTTTTAATAAAGTTAATCATTTTTATTACTTAAGAGCATAAACAGGAATCAGATGATCATACGTGTCTCCTTTAATTCAAAACTGATCAGATTATTATACTAAGTAATCTTAATTTAACTTTTACGTTAAAATTTTTTTCTAAATATTTCTATGAAATGACATGAAAACTATAAGATAGATTTATTCATATTCTGTAATTATTTGAGGGATTTTATCTTATTTTCTTTTGAACTTATAATCAATAGTACTCAAATATACGTGAAGTCTGTCTCCGTATAGATCGATGATTCACATCCACTTTTCGGGAGTAATATTTATATATATATATATTCTCTCTTATTCTTTCTCGTATATATACACGAAATATTATTAAGAGCCAGTCCAATATGTTTTCAGGAAGTACCACCTTTATCTTCTTAATTAGAACTTATATTTTTTTTACAGTTGTGCAGAAAAGAAACATTTTGAATATAGTTTGTTTGTTTCAAAATTCCATTTATCTACACTTTCGCAACACCGAACCCAAATTTATATTTAAATTTTTTCTTCAGGAATACCGAGTTAATATCTTCAACAATCGTTATTGTCATATCATAAATATTCCTGTTAGATTCGAATATAACCTGTTCGGAAGTTATTCGTTTAATTTCTACAAACTTTCTTAACAGTAGTTTTCGATTTTAGTAGTGAAGGCAAAATTTGGCTCTGAGACGGGCAGGATACGTTTTACATAAACGATCATAATTTTTTTCAGTCGGGTATTTTTGTACCCAGAATTACCCGTACATCGAGTTTAATATTTTTGCACCCAGAGTTTTGGTTCGTTTCCCTACGAGCACAGTCGATGAACGAGTTCCTGCAAATATCTAGAGCGGATGAAGTAGGAAATGAAGGTAGTGTTTAACATTTATAAATCGTATCGAATATCATCGTAGACAGATACCTCATAATAGATATCATCGTAGATAAATCATAAGAAATATACGGAAAGCACGGATCGTACAAATTTAGTGAAATCTCTTGAATTATTTTAATAATAATATAAAGGCATTAATATAAAGATATTGTAAAATACAAAACTAGAATCGCATTAAATTCTAGATAATATCAAATCGCTGCAAAAGATGAAGCCGTTTTAGTATTTTTTTTATTTATTTTTTTTTTGTTTTCTACTACTAAACTTGTTATCATCTAATGGACCACCTGATCTCTAAAGAGCCAAATGTCTCCTGTGTGTCATCAGCAATTTTTCTTCTCACGCATCAGCTAATTTCCCCCTTCCTTTATCTTTTGTTACATACACACAGACCGCGTTTTCTCTCTCTCTCTCTCTCTCTCTCTCTCTCTCTCTCTCTCTCTCTCTATCTCTATCTCTCTATCTATCTATCTATCTGTGATCATATATATATACCGAAAAACTTTCCTTCAACCAAAAATAAAATATTATTTTCTTTATTCAACTTGATAAAAATTGATGTTATTAAAATAATAATTATTATTATAATTTCTGCTAAAATCACTGTAGTTTACCTTTCTTAGCTTCATTTTTTTATTATACGATGACGCGTTTTGGAACGACTCCGTTGTCAACGTTTGTACTCGCAGAGCAAGTAATTTTTGTAGAGTACAAATAAGAAAGGGAAATACTACTCGTCATAGAGATAGATATTTATTTTTTAAATTTAAAAACGATTAATAAAATAAATGGAAAGTATTAAACAATGAACCACCATTAAATATTATTCGTCCAAATAAATGTACAAGAAAAATATCAGCTATATAGTTATCTTATTTGCAGTAGGGAATTTCAACAGTAACCGTAGAAACATTTGCTTCCTGTTCTCAGTTATACTACTACCATAGGTCTTTTATTTTTATCCGTGAAACAGTAACTACTTCTA
This sequence comes from Zanna intricata, assembly GCA_010016005.3. Classification (NCBI taxonomy): domain Eukaryota; kingdom Metazoa; phylum Arthropoda; class Insecta; order Hemiptera; family Fulgoridae; genus Zanna; species Zanna intricata. The sequence continues at coordinate 18,942 of JAAAKQ030372686.1, forward strand.
CTTTATTGAATGACACTTTTTATTTTTTAGCTTAAAAAATTTAATGAAAGGAATAATAAAAAACCCTTTCGATAACAAAGCTATTATTACCGATATAAAATCCTGTATCTGACAACCGAGTATTTTCAATATAAGGTTAACAAAGTTTTATCGTTATTAAATTTCTTTAAACCGTCTAATAAACTAGACAAAGACAAGACAAACGATAAAGACAGGAATATTATTTTTCAAATGTCATTAATAATCCCTTTCCAAAGCCATCTAAAATCGTATAATTTCTCTTTCAAACAGCAACCGGTTACTTATTTAGATAATATAGAATTTTCTCAGCGTATTTTTCTCTTTTCTGTAATTTTTATTAAATTAGTCGATAAATAAACCCAAAGTTATTTTTGAGTGAATTTGAACGGAAATACGACTCGTAATTTTGTAAATAATCTAATATAACAGTTTTAATAATTTTAACAACAGTGTCTCTCTGCTCGATTATAGTTGAATCTAATTTAACTATAAATCTGTTACAAAACAGATATCTTACTTTCGTATATCACCGGTAGCGTATGTAATGAACTTTGTAATTTAAATCGCATTAAAATTATTTTTAATTTAAAATACAAACTTCCCCCCCCCCTCTAATATTATTAGTATTCTCACTACAGTTTAAAAATTTTTTTAACGTGAAGTGTTCACGTGAAAAATACGGTTTTGATTATTTTGAATATAAATAAAAAAAACAATATTTTTTCACAAATACCAATGAGATTTTTCCGATCGCGTATGTTTTGGAAAGCGAACGAGTTTCTTAAATTCCTATTTTAATAGTAAAAGATATTTCTTATTTATATTCACTATTTTGGAGGCCAAAATAGGGCGATATCCAGCAAAATGTGACCGAACGGATGCCTGTCGAAGTCACTTCGGCGCTAGAGAATTAGAGCCGATCTCGAATTACCACACTCCTTGCGATTCTGTCCTTTCGCTGCTGTCGATAATCTCTCCACGCTGTTTACATTCATCCCCGTAATCGGTATTCGAAAATTAACCCAACGATTTAACAGTTTCAGGTGTAAAATTGTAACCTTGTAGATTAGGTTTATCTTATCGATGAAACTCTGCCGACAATGAGAAATTACGTTCACCCCAGATGTAATACTTCGTTTTATAACACTTATCACTTAAAGAATAAATCGTATCTTTTTTTTATGAGGACCCATTGTACAATACATTCTTTTGTTTCTCTGAAAATTTCCACAAACACCCACTGCTAAGGGTAAACGCTTATATAAAACTAAGGAATGCGTCCGGTTTTGAAGTAACGTATTTACTCGAGAACAAAAACGATACTATTATTCATCGCTAAAATAAATACTCCCTTTACAAATCATGAGACCTTGTCGACGGTGGAACGGGGCTTAAGTGTCCAGTGATACAGAGTAGCTGGACCGAAACAGCAGCCATATCGGAGAGGTACCTGTTGAAAACCAGACTAAAAATGGTTCTTGAAAGAGGGCAGCAGCTCTTTTAGTAGTTGTTAGGGACGTAGGTCAGGAGGTCTTAAACGGCCACATCAATATCATCAATCTTTTAAGTACAGCATTGCTGAAATAATGGAAGAATACGACTGTTTTTTTTTTCCAAGAAAAAGTATCTCTCTGCAATTTCATATAACACAGTTGGAAGCGTTTGGTAAAATATTCCGGAGGTAAACTAGACCCCGTTTGGATCTTCGGGGGGAACTGATAAGGAAGGGATTACCAAAAAATAAAAAAATAACATTCTACGAGACAGAGCGTAGAATTTCAAAAGTCTAAAAAAAAAGTTGTTCAGTTAGAAAAGTTAAAGTGGGAAATGGATAGGTTAAATATAGATGTAATAGGAATTAGCGAGGTTCGGAGGGAAGAGGAAATCGACTTTTGGTCAGGTGATTTTAGAATAATTAACTCAGCGTCAAATTAAGGGCAAACAGAAGTAGCTTTGATTATGAACAAGAAAATAGAGAAGAGATTAGAGTATTTCAGAAAGCTTAGCGATAAAATTATTGTAATACGGATAAAATCAAAACATAAGTCGACAACGATTGTTAACATCAAAGTCTACAAGTGCCCATGATGACGATGAGGTTGAGTGTGTTTATGAAGAAATTGACGATGCAATTAAACACTTAAAAGGTGATGAAAATTTAATAATAGTTGGAAATTGAAATGCAAGCAACGGAAATGGCAAGGAAGGAAATATTATGGGGGAATACTGGCTGGGAAAAAGGAATGAAAGAGGGAACTGATTTATTGAGTTTTGCACAAAGTACAATTTAGCAATTGCCAACACCCAGATTAAAGATCATTATAGAAGAATATACACATGGAAAAAGCCTGGTGATACTGCAAGGTATTCGATAGATTATATCATGGTTAAACAAAGATTTAGAGATCGATTGCAAAGCATATGCTGGAGCAAACAGTGATAGCGACCATAATTTGGTGATAATGAAATGTAGATCGGGGTTTAAAACTTGAAGAAAAGGTACCAAATGAATCGGTGGAATTTAGAGAAGCTTGAGAAAGAGGAAGTAAAGAAGAATTTTGAGGAGAACATCGCATGAGGTCTAAGTAAAACCGATAGGGTAGAAAATATAGAAGAAGAATGAGAGAATGTTACAAAGGAAAGTCTTGAATCAGCAGAAGCGAAATTAGGTGGAACAAAGAGAACTGAACCTTGAACTGGAAAACCTTGAATATCAAAGGATGTATTTCACCTGAGGGATAAACGTAAAAGTATGAGAATGCTAATGATGAAGAAGGTAAAAGGAACTATCAACAGTTAAGAAATACCATAAACAAGAAGTGCTAATTAGCGAAGAAGAGTGGATTAAAGAAAAGTGTCAGAAGTGGAAAGAGAAATGATCATTGTTAAAATAGACGGAACATACAGGAAAGTTAAGGTGAATTTTGTGGTACATAAATCAAAATCTAATAATCTTTAAACAAAGATGGTTATCCGATTTACAATACGAAAGAAAAGGTTTACAGGTGGATGGAATATAATGAAGAGTTACACGGAGGAAATGATTAAAAACTGGTGTTATAGAGGAAGAAGAGGAAGTCGAAGAGGATGAAAAGGGAGATGCAATATTGAGATCTGAATGTAATAGAGCATTAAACGATTTCAATGGCAGAAATCCGTCCTGGGATAGACGGGATAATACTTGCAGAATTACTGCGCAGTGCAGGTGAGATGAGGTTGCGATAGATAGATTTTACAAACTGATTTGTAATATTTACGAAAAAGGGGGGAAAAGTACTGTCAGACTTCAAAAACAATGTTATTGTCGTGTTTTCAAAGAAAGCAGGAGCAGATAAATGTGAAGAATACAGAACACATTTAATTATTTTGTTTTACACATCATAATTATTTATTTTTAACTACTCAAGCGTCAAAAATCTTAATTAAATTCAGAATTAAATACAGAAGAATTGAGAGGAGAGTGGAAGAAGTGTTAGGAGAAGACCAATTTCGTTTCAGGAAAATTATAGGGTCAAGAGAAGCAATTTTAGTACTCAGTTTAATTTTAGAAGGAAGAGTAAAGAAAAACTAACCTACATACTTGGCATTTATAGACTTAGAAAAGGCATTTGATAATGTAAACTGAAATAAACTATTCAGCATTTTAAAAAATTTAGGTTCAAGTATAGAGATAGAAGAACAATTGCTAACATTTATAGGAACCAAACTGCAACAGTAATAATCGAAGAACATACAAAATAAACGGTAAAAAAAGCGAGTCCAACAAGGATGTTCGCTATCCCCGTAACTTTTTAATCTTTACATAGAAGTGGCAGGTAATGATATTAAAGAACAATTTAAATCTGGATTAACAATAAAAGGCGAAAAGATAAAGATGCTACGATATATTGATGATATTGTAATTCCAGCCGAAAGTAAAAACGATTTAGAAGAAACAAAGAACGGCATGGATGAACTCCTAACAAATCCGTGACAGACTGTAAAGTAACAAATTAATGTACCTTTTTTCCTATGAAACAGTGAGTTTCGTAGATGGTTTATTTGGGTTATCCAATTATCCAAAACATGTCATAACTCTTAGTTACAGATATTATCAATCTAATATTTGATGTTTTTATTTATCCGCATAAATTCCAGGTTATTTTCTGGTTCCGATTATTCCGCCGCTTATATGACTATTATATAACATTTTTTTTTTTTATAAAACTTCTACCCCCAAATTTTTTAAAAAACATTAACGCATCCTTTTTATTATTTTATTTTATTTGTAGATTTTATTAATAACAGATGCAATCAGCGGTATAATTGTAACAATATGTTTAATGTATTCTCTTCGGTGTCCAATGCAGTTATCGATGACGTAAGCTGTTAATGATTCTTTAATGTATCAGTTTTTGACAGTAAAGATCTTAATCCCCAAAATATTTCATATAAAGCAACAAAATACAGGAAATTTATCGATGAAACGGACAATTTTGCAGGTTCTGCATCAATAGTCTTAGTTTGTTATTTAATGTATTTTATTATAACATACTATATAGCCTGTCGATGACGTCATAATCATTAGTTGGGGAGTCCCTACAGCAGCCGCTGCCGATCATTCATCCTGAATAAACAGTATCTGGTTGATGTAACATTAAATAAAATAATAATTAGTTGTTTTTATGTTTATTGGTTTAGTTATACATATTAATAAAGATTAATTGTCTTTATAAAAAGATACGAATTAAAGTTAAGATAATATTACCATATTTGATCTTTGATTCGGTTTTTTTTTACTATACGGTTTTTTTTTTACAACACTAGCTAACGGTGAAAAACTGATTATAATATCGTATTACAATATTACCTCCTATAATTGCCCGCTTTGCGAGACTAAAGTATTTGATATGAAGCAAAAAAAGTATAATCAATTTATCAATTTACGAAGTTACGTTCAGTTTCATTGACTTTATCACTTTCAATCCACGGTAAGCGTTCGTATTTTGATATTACCATTTGCTCCATTCTCTTGCCCCTTTTTACTGTAAAATCTTTATTGCTCCAATTAATAAGGATGACTTTAATTTCACCGCAATAATCTGCATCAATTTTGCTTGGAAAATTGGCATATGTAATGCTGTCTTTAGCCGCCAAACCTGATTTGGGTCTTATTCGCGCTTCGAAATTTTTCGGTAACGATATAGCAGGTTGGAATGACTTTAATTTCACCGACTTTTATAACTACATCGATTACCGAAATTAAATCTGAGCCCGCGCTTTGTTCGGTAGCATATTTGGGAACGCCACAAAATTATTCAATTTCTTAACGTTAACTTCATCAAAATCTCAGATATTTTTTTAAATATCCATATTAAACAATTAATAATGCAGAACTAATACTTTATAAACATTATTTTTGATGAATGATATTATCCTTTAATTTTGTTACTTTGTTTTCGTGAATCATTTCTGCGATAATCGATTGCATTTTATTTTCTACATATAGCTTCCACGAGATCTTCAGTAATGCGGGTATTTATCTCATCATCTAAGTAGTTCTGAATTTTTGTTTTCAACAACGCGATTGCATCTTTCATAAACATTATATTTTCTTCATCCGACTTCAGTTTTTCATTCTCTATGTGCTTTTTAATGTATCATCGTAGTCAGTCGATCTTGCCAAAACTACAAAATGTTCACTGAGATCGGTTGTGTGTTCGTTAAACATATTTTTATACCGTTTAAGATTCACTGCGTCATCGTCGTTCAGCCGATCATTACACAATCTATGATCTTCCATATTATAATTTCTACCATCAGTCATTGAAAAACCGATCCCAGGAGGACCTCTAGCCCCCTTTCACCATTTGTTACTGCCGACTAATCTAAAACGTGACGTTGTCTATATATAAAATATAAAAATCGAAGCAATGCTAACCGTAGCACCCTTTCCAACGATCTTGTGGGGGAGATTGCCAACAAGTACAAGGTGGACCTTGTAGTAACCACGGAGCCAAATAGATGTGAGGCGGTCAGGTCTGGCTGGATTCCTGACATCTACGAGGACGTGGCTGTCAGCTGCTTGAGCGGTAGGCTTTCATGTGCGCTCTTTGACCGCAGTTTGGGTTTGGTTACTGTTGAACTATCAGGCATCATTGTCATCAGAGCGTACATCTCCTCTAATTGTGAGCTCAAAGATTATGAAGATTTCATCACGAGACTGCATGCGCTGATTGTTAGATCCAAAAATGCGTAATTATCATGGGCGATTTTAACTGCAAATCCGTGCTAGCGGGTAGTAACTACACGAATAGAAGAGGAGAAATTTTTTCTGAGCTGATACTGTCAGTTGGGCTGTATTGTCTCAATGATGGGACCCCAACGTTTGAGGCCAGAGGATATGTCTCGGTTTTAGACCTGACCCTGATAGGCGAAGGCCGGAATATGAGTCAATGCAATTGGAAAGTCCTTCCGGACGAGACGGCTAGCGATCATCATACTTCTATTTTAATATTACAAGACCCGCTATTCATTATACCTGCGCGTGGGCCATTTAACAGTCCTACTATTAGACAGATAGACTCGGCGTCAGGGCGGGTGTAGTGCCATTCCCTGGCGTACGGGCTGTGGATCCCGTAGACATAGACCGAGTGGTTTCTCGAATGGCATTACGAA
>JAAAKQ030373019.1:7150-20715 GCA_010016005.3 Zanna intricata
ATATATATATATATATATATAATTATCATATATCTTTGATACATTATAAATGTTTGATTATTGATTTTATACAGATTATAAGACAGCTTCACTCTTTTATTCAAATCTCTTCTCTCTCTTTCTGTATATGTGTGTGTGTGTATACATGTGCGCACACACAAAAAGAGAAAAAATTCTGGAGATTTCAAAATAGAACTGAGAGTTGACATGTATTTCTTGTCTACTAATAGAGTCAAGAAATTTTCCTTATGTAAACTATTTTGTAATCCTTCTATAAGATATGTCTCTTATTATTTCATTGAACAACAGATTTTAAAGAATAGAATATTGAAAATTTTGCAGAAAGACTTCTAATACATAGCCTGTTTTATAAGAACTTATTATATGTATTTTTTAAAGGTTTGGAAAAACCTAAATTGGTAAGTCAGTGCCTTTGATAAGTGTGTTGTAAGAATTGGACATTAATTTAACACGTTAATCATAAAAGTAATTTTTAAGTGAAATTGAGCTCTAATCTGTCATTAAAGAATTGCTTCTAAATACAGAGAATCTTCTTGGGTCTGGAGCTTATCAAATTTTTCTTACTTTTAAGTGAAATAGTATCCTATTATCTTGTGATTTTTTATTAAATTCTATTAGTAGTTGCTCCCATTACTCACTATTTTCTTGTAACAGAACCTGTGAGTGGTCACTATCAAAACAATTTTTCTCTACAACTGTAAATATTTGATTGCAATTCAAAAGATTTTTTCTTTCATCTGGATTTTATGTAATCATTATTGTACATAATTTACTGATATTAAAAACTCTTAAAACTATTCATTTGTAACGTAATTCTGCTAGTAATTTAACATTGTAAGCTATTACAGATGACTTATGTGATTAGAGTATTTAATTTTGGCTATTTCAATTGAATAAAACCATATTAAATGTTCTTTTTTTACTTTTCAGTTTTTTAATAATATTTAATAAATGGTCGATTATTTAATCTTTCATTATTTTCTAAGAAATTAATTTACATGAAGCAATATTTCATGTTGTTTTATGATATTTGTAAAATTTTTTACCATAAATCAAAATTATGTAGGTGTTAGTTTAAGTTTATTATAATCATTAGATAGTACTTCTTATGCATTTTATAATCTAGCAACATTATTTGACAGAAATTAATGTTTATTGATTAACTAACAAATTGTACAGGGGTTAGTCAATTGTTATGCTTGTGTAATTGCATTTATATTTCTGTTATCAATCCTGCTGTTTTCACATGCAGATGGATGTTCTTAAAATTTATGCATAGATTTAAAGGTGATGAGTTAATTCTATCATTACAACTATAATTGTAGCAATGGCCACTCCATTTCCTGTTTGCATTAAAGAAGAGCAGCATTCATTAATCTGATTTTGTGTTGTTATATTATATCGTGGATTGAATTCTATGAACAATTTAGCACAATACAGGAACTGGAATACAGTGATTAACAATTATGGAGTGTTGTGAGCAGATTGAAAAATGTTTTAAATTGTCACATAAGTATTATACACAAAAAAGAAGTAGAAAATGAATGTACAGCTGCTACTGGTGACAGTACTAAGTATGTATTTGTCAGGTTTTTGAGAGATAGATGAATGACTATTGATGAACTGACAGTTTATGAATTAGTCATCGTTCTGCCTAAGAAATGATATACAATTGACAAATCTCATAAAGTTTGTGCAAGTGGGTCCAAAACAGCCCCTAAAATTTTATAAACAAATGCCTTCAGACATTTTTCTATGAGGATATCTGTCAAGTAAAGACCCCAGGGAAAACTCTCTCTTTAAGGTTGGCGATCCTGTGTCGTTCATAGTCATGCTAATAATGTATTATTGTTGTCTGTAAATTGTCGTGTTGTAGTATCTTTCATTACATGTGAGTTATTATGTTGCAAAATGAATAGGATAATAGAGATTGCTGTTGACTGAAATACGTCGAGTCATGTTTTTTAAACGATAAGAACGTTAAGCTGGATGAAATTCTTAGGCAGTTGGTTGCTATGTTGGAGGACTTGTTGAAATGCAATGATGAAATCAGAAAAGATTGTCGCTCAGCCTTCTTTTCTGACCTGGCCCTTCTTTTTCCTGATGTTTCAAGAGTTGTTATTGGTCACATTGTTCATGACCATTTAGGCTTCACAAAAGTTTGTGCATATTGGGTGCTGCACGTCTTAACAGAATGTCCCAAAAAAAAATCCGAATGGGATCTGCTGTAGAATTTTTTATACGCTACACAGAAATAAGTAATGAGTTCCTTACTTCAATTATTACCAGCAATGAAACATGGATTTTGTATTTCATGCCAAGTGAATGGCATCATCCTCAATTGCCAACCAGACCGACAAAGGTCAAGCCATAGCAATTTGGACCCAAACTGATGGCCACAGTCTTCTTTTGGGATTGGTTTGGCATACTGCTGATTGATTACATGCCACTTGTTATGACTATAAGTGCAGAAGCCTACTGTGAAACTATGTAAGTTACAGCGTGCCATTTAAAATCAGCGATATAGGTGGACTTGCCATATCATCTCCTAGCTCCTTCTGATTACCATTTATTTGGGAAATTGAAAGAATTTTTGAGTGGTAAGCAATTCGCATGTGATGATGAACTTAAAAATGCTTTTAATCAGTGGCTAAACGGACTGATGGCAGAAGAATATAAAGAAGATATATATTGAAGCTGAAGTATCGCTACCATAAATGTAGTATAAGGTATTTAGTTTAAGAGAAATAAAAAATATTTATAAAGTTTGCAAATAAATTTTTTACAGTGAAATGGTCATTACTTTAGATTTAACTTCTCGTATAAAATGTGGCCTGCTATGATAATGAAGGTACAGCTTTCTTGTACAGAATCCAAGAAAGATGTTTTTTAATAATAAAACATGGGCCTATCATTTTAAACCAGAAAATAAGGCAAAATGTGGAATGAAACAACCACAATTGCCCATCAGGCCAAAATTCAAAGTTAACCATCAGCAGGAAAATTATTTTTAACTGTTTTTTTTTTTTTTTTTGTCTAACAAGGTCCAGTAGTGGGACTTTATCAGAAAAGACTTTATTGAGAAGCTGAAGGTTCCAATTATCCAATTAGAAGCTATTACCAAGGAAATCTTCAAAAAAACATTGTTTTTTTGCATGACAATAGCTGTTTGCATTCTGCTGCTCATTGTTGAAACCCTCCAGAAAATCGGGTCTGAAATATTGGTTCATTCTTCGTGTAGTCCAGATCTTCTTCCTTTAATACTATCACCTGTTTGGTCCTTCAAGGAGTCATTAAGAAGCCATCATTTTACTCCAAACAAGAACTGAGGAAAGTCGAGCATGCATGGCTTGTTGCTCAATGAAAAATTAAAAAAAAACTCTGTTTATGTTTCTACACTTGAATGCAATGGAATTCTGTCATAGCCAATATCATTATCCTCATGAAGAAGGGATTATGAGTTAGTAAAGGGGCAGGTAATGAGAAAGTGGGTTCTTATCCACAGACACTAGCATAATAAGGTGTTTTCTATTATTGCCCAGCAACCATTACTTTTGTGCAGGTGTCAATTTTTATTTAAAAACTTCAGAGATAACTGAAAACCTTTCTAATTAAATTTTTTTAATAAAGACTACAGATTATATAGGTGTTATAAAATAAAATAAGATTACAAAAATAGAAATTAAACCATTTTTAGATTATGGGAACAGCAAAAACACCACTTTCATGTAATATTTGATAAAAACTTTGCATCATGATATTCCAAACACTAAACATATTCCAAAAGTATGGTTTGACCATGATTTGGTGTGTTCCCCATCATGTCTTTATCTGGTTCTTAACCTTCACCCACACATACTTAGCTATCTGAGTTTGAACAAGTGTAACAGATCAACAAAATTCAGATTATGATTTATTGTTAAGTGCATATTATTTTTTCATATGTTTCATTAAGCTCTTCACTTATCACCTATTACAGTGATTCCAGATGCAATGTTTTGCATTGTTACTTGCAAATTTATTCACTAATCTACTTCAACAGGTACAAAAAATGCCTTGTTTCTGTACAGATTTAATTAAAAACCCCACTGGTTTAATAACAAGTGACTTGCATCTCATAAAGCAACATTCATCAATATAGATGTGCATATTGGGCTGACTTATGGATCATTCATTATATTGTGTTCACATATATGCAAATAGGGTCAATCTAGTGTTTTGGTTCACATCGAGTACATCCTTGCAGAATTTTATAGTAGTGAAATACTATAAATCTTGAATAGTTTACTTTGCATCATGAATAAATAAAATAATTATATGATAGACTAATTTAGAACCTACTATAAAGCTATATCTGCCTATAGAGATTTTTCAGTAAAGCAATCTGATTCAGAGTACACCCATCTGCCTTGCGAAATCATTTATAATTTCATTTTGTGTTTTTGTTACACATTTGTGGATCGTGTTTAATACCATTCCATGATAGAATAGTCTCTTGTATTAATCATGCTATGATTGTGGAAAATTCATTACTAAAAATGATTAACATAACACAGAAAATTGTATGGGAATGATCAGAATATAATGAATTACTGAAATGCATTGACAATGATTAGTTTTATCACAGTATATGAAATAAACTTTTAATTAAATTTATTATTTAACTTCTAGTAGTGGACAGTAGGGACTATAGAGTTAGTATAATTTCATTTGTTGAATGTGAAACAGAAAATAAATAAAAACTGACATCTGTATAAAAATAATATTTGCTAAGAGATATCAAAAAAAATCCAGTAAGACAAAAAAACGCACTCAAGGTACTTTTTAAGACACTCTCTTTTTCTGTTTAGCCTCTAAAACCACTGTAAGGTATTACTTCAGAAGATAAATGAGGATGATTTGTATGAATGTAAATCTAGTGTGGTCTTGTACAATCTCAGATCGACTATTCTTGAGTGTGGTTAATTGAAACCCAATCACCAAAGGTGGTTGGATGCCCCATTTGAGGCAGAGACACTCCCCTGGGTTGGGCAATACTTAATTTTAGGTGCAATTCAGGGGAAAGGGAGAAAAAAAACCACCAAAGAACACTGGTAACTACAATCTAGTATTCAGATCTGTATAAACTACTCTAGCTCCCTCCAGGTAGTGGATAGAGATAGGACTGTCTCACATAGGATGAAAGTAGCATGTTGTTAATAACAACTTTTATGTTAACCAGCTTAGATGTATGCTTAGAAAAGTCACTTCAGTACATTCCAGGCTTCATTGAAGGAAATCCTCTCTCTCTCTCTCTCATTCTTGAAATTGTGGTTGGTGCTTTGAAAGTATTAAACGATCTATAAATTCTTTAGCCTGATTCCCACTTGAGTATAGTTAAAATATTATGGTCCATTTAATGTACAATATTCTAGTATCTTATTATTTATCTCAAATTTGTTTCAAAGTTATCATAAAATAGCGTTTGAGGTATATGTTTTACATGTGTATAGATTGTAGACCATCTACTCTCTATATACATATAGAGGTCTGAACCTCTCAGGACCAGAGCTCTTTCACTTTATTAAATCAGTCAATTAAAAAAAAAATTTCAGTGTTCCAAATTAAAAGTTTTTTTTTCAAATTATTCCTAGTACACTCTGTTACAAATACATTAATAATGAATCTTAAAATAGAAAATACATATGGTATAAAGTATGATATGGCATTACAATCTACCTCGTCTTCTTTTTTGGCCTGCTTTAAAACTCTCTCTGTAGTGTCCAAAGCCTTTACTGCGATCTGTGGTTTTATATTTGCATTCTTGTTCACTTCATCAGAAGAATCTGTTTTGTTTTTGTTACATTCATTTAATGGCACATCTTCATCAGTTTATAACTGAAAACCAGGGTCAGCTTTGTCCACCATTAACTGTTTGTTAACTTCTTTGTTACAGTTCTCAAACTGAGGAATCTCCTGTATTAACCAATGAACAGTTTTATTATCTTTTTCTTGATGTTCAGTATCAGATTTATTTTTCTCGTTTAATGTTTGATCTAAAACTTTTCCCCATGCGTGTTTTAAAGTTTCAGTTTTTATGCTGCCCTAGACATCTGTGATCATGATCATATATGCATTTTCCTTCAAGTTAAATTTTTTTATAACTATTTGGATTCTTTTTCATTTTGCAATTTGTACTGGAGAAATGATTTTTGACATAGATGTTTGAATATGTCTGTAACACTTTGATCCATTGGTTTTCGTATACCAGTTACGTTGAATGGTATGAACTTAGCATCAATATTCTCATGCTGAGGTAATGAAACAGCTGAAGAATGTCTAGGATTTTTGCTAATAGGAGTAAACAGCCACTAATCTTATTTTTGGCTTTTCTTTTCTTTTCTTCATTAAATGGACAAATACATCATTAAACCATTTAGTAAAAATTTTTTTAACATCCGTCTAAGCATTTGTTTGAGTATATGTAATTAACTAGAAAATTATTCATATTAATGTTTTTGAGACGTCTATAGATTTCTTGGATTTTCCTATAATATTTCATTTCAATAATTCTGTGGGAACCACTTGCATTTGCGCATGTCATAATTATAACATGTTCTTTATTATCTTTAAACTTGGAAGCAGATTTTTCATTGCTTGATGCTACATTTTTTTTCTTTTTTTTTTTTTTTTTGGAAGAGCTCTAACGATCTCACCAGCATTGTAGGTGTATTCAATGCAGTACCCTTTTCTTTTGCAATAAGCAAAAATTGTTTCTTAAAATTATCAACACTTTCAAAATCAGCAGAAAGTTTTTCACCTGAATATCTAGTTGATGTGTAGGTCATGTCTGTTTGAATTTTGCAACCAGCATGTTGTAGCTTTAAAGTGTGAATCACCTCCAAGTTTTTCATTCATTATAAGTGTCTTTTCACAAATAACAGCCCCAATATAGATTCCTGTTTCTTTGTTGCACAAACCATGTGTACACTGCACAATATAAGTTACCATTTCCAGCTGTTGGGAAGTACCCAAAACTGAAGTAGCTGTTGGGTTAAAGAAATAACCTAACAGTTTTTTTTTTGGGAGGAAGTAGTAACTTCCAAAGATTTTTGTTTACTATCATAAGAAGTTAGAGTAAGTTCACTTGTTTTAATGTCTATAATCGTTGATTTACCAATGTTAGATTCAGAAGCCAATGTGCTGGCATTTTCTTCAGATGACCTATAATTTGTTGTTCATTGACAGTATTACTCTTTTTCTTTTTGAAGACATCATAAAACAGTTAAATTAAAAAGTAAAAAGTCAAAGGCAGTACAAAAACTCTTCAAAAGCACTGCAACAAATGAATACAATAACAATGTAACTCCACTTACTTACATGTGCAAACTAAACAAAAACTGGTATGTTATGCTGGTCATGATGAATGATGTCATTGGTGACTCATAGATTTCTGCTGAGACAGATTTTTTATCAATGGAAGCAGAATCGTTATTCTACAGATACATATCTTACATTATGTAATAAAATTTAGTTCAAATAATAGATTGTTCAGTTCATTTGGTTAATGGATGTTTGGATAATCAGTGTTCTACTGCATATATTTTCAACAGTACTTCTTTGTATTTATTTTATTTTATACTATGACAAACTATAAATTTATATGGGGCTACTAAAAATGTTTTTAAAATGACGTTATTGGCAGAAAGAAAGAGGCCTTCACCATGTGAAGGCCTCTTTCACACCAAGGTACCTTTTTTTCTTTATGTTGAACCTCTGGAAACTCCATTAAGGTATATTTTCAGAGGATGAGATGAATAAATTGTTGCGTGTGTGAAAAATGCCACACCTGACCAGGATTCGCACCTGGGACCTCCGGATGAAAGGCCGAGTTGCTACCACCTGCGCCGTGGAGGTTGGCTTTTTCTGTGATACCAATTTCCACTTGGAGGAAGAAGATTTCATGGATGCTTTATGACCCCAAAATATTGTGTTGATTATGATAAATTACATTCTAGTTTAAAATTGTTGCTCTGGCAGATAGAAGCGATAGCAGAGAAGTTCACTATATCATTGAATACGATAAAGATCTGTGAAACATAATTATGGAAAAGAGTTTTCTCTTTACAGATTATTATTTATGTAAGGTGAAAGAACATTAGAGTTAGTCAATGTTTTAGATGTCTCGAACTTAGGTGTGTGACAAAATTTTGTTTGCCACACTGAAGGAGATTTGCTCACACTGTTCTAAAGAAGGGCATTATATTGATAATTGTCCTGTTTAAAATGGAGGGTTGCTCACCAACTTGTGCAAATTGTTCCAAGTTTAGAAAGACAGCTGGACGCGATAGTAAGTCGAATGATTGTTCCATGTACAAATGAGTGCAGGACTTATTAATTAGTTGAATTGATAAATAGATTGTTCAGAATTTTTGTTGTGAGTTGTTTTGTTTGTTTTAATTTATATTTTATGTTAGTCTTGTAGGTTATGTGGTTATTTCTGTTGTTCTATTTAGTATTCTTTTTTTACTGAGTTTTCTTTAGTGTTCTGTTTATTGGTTACATTAGGTAAGTTAAGTTTGTATGTTTTCTTTACTGTTTGTTTTTGTTGTTCATATTTTTGGTTTTTATATTGTTTTATTTCATACTATGTTCTTTTTAATTTATGTTTGCTTCTCAGCCAATGGTTTAGTGTTTGTCTGTTTGGGTTCAGTGCTGTGTGTTGGATTCATTCTGCTGTTGGATAAGTAGCTTTCAGCCCAATCAGATGGTTTTGTTTAAGACATATAATGTCTATAGGACCTGTTTAAAACTCGTACACTAATGGGAATGTCACATGTGGCATTCGCATCAGTGGTATCCTGACTTAGGCAAGATGAAATGTGTTGAGGCCGTAAAAATGACCTCCAGTAAAGCCCTGAAGGGCTAGGTGTGGAGGGGGTGGTGTGGTGATTGGATCCATCATGGGGTGGGTGTCTTTCCCTTACGGTTCAGGATGAAGAACAAAAAAATTAATCGTATTTTCAGTCAATTATTACCACCACCATGAAGAGCTCTTCATTGGACTCAAAGCAGTGGGTAACCATCCTGACCTTTATCTTTGTAAAGACATGGCATTAAATTTACATTATACTCTACTGTATGGGGTTTGATAAAAAAAAAATCTCTCACTTGAAATACTCCAGATAAATCTTCAAGTAGTCTTCAGAGTAAGGCTACACATCATGCAGAAGAACATGTGACTATCCTACAATATTTGTGGTCAGGTCAATCTCTAAAATAATTCCCAAATTTTTATGGAAAATCATTAAAAAGTTCAAAAGCCTTGAAATGATATTTACATGGTTTGTTCAACATTTTAATGAGTTTATTACCCACAACTGATTATCATCTATTTTCCTCCTCATGAGTATTTCCCCACATTTTTCTTAATTGCTGGCATCAATCTCTCATAGTACTGTCTCAAATATACTAGAATTAGCTATGAACTGAATGAACAGGTTTATAAATTATTTATGGCTACTGTGCATGCACTGTGTTGCTTTGGCAATTGGTTTATTTTCAACACCCGTTCACAAAAATTCAGTTTTGAAATAGCTTTTATAGTTAGTAGCATTAATAATGTTCATAAACATTTCAATATTTAACATTTTTCTGTTAAAAAAAGAACGTGCAACTAGTAATCGGAACCAGTGCCCAGATACTGCAGCAATTGATGCATTTTGTGGTCTTGTCAACCGTGAACCAGAATGTGCTCAAATGGCAGCAAGATTTATTACAGCCAAAGTCCATTCATTACAAGAGTGGGAAGCTTTGCAAGCATTACATGTAAGTATTATCCTTAAATGGCTATATTTTAGAATTGAATTACTTTTTAGATTGGCAGTTGTTACTTTAATATAATTTTTTATACATTTTATGTCGTCCTTTAGCATATTTTCTATTAAAAATTTTAGGATGTGGGTCAGCTAGTAAGTTGCATTTGTCCTTAACGTTTTACTCTGAAAAATATTTAGTTCTAAATATATCTGTTTATATATATCAAGAATAAATTATTGGCTTAGCAGTTGCATATCAGTTTTAACATTTGTGAAAATGGTATAAATTGGAAGTATCCACAGGAACTCATTTTTTATTGGCAAAAAAGTGCAACCCCACTTGAATTCTCTTATTTACTTTAAATAACCTGTAAAAATGTCACTACATGGAAGGTGATTGCAAAATGAAGTTATAAATTATTCAAGAAAATGGGTAGATGGAAATAAAATTTCACCACCAGGTAAGATATTCACTTCAGCAATGAATAACGTTATCTGCATGCATGACACAAGTCATGAAACCAGACAAATCACTGAGGTCATGATTGTGGAGGAATTGAGTGTTTAACATTTAAGTACACTCTACTTTATCAATCACTCTTTATTTAAAGTACTCAGATACTTGAATGCTCATAGATGACTTATTTATTGCCAAACCAACACAAGAGGAAACAGCATTTTGTTTGTCCAGGTTTTTCATTTTTGTATAACTATTGCAGGAAAGTGCATACATTTGGGATAAACTGTAATTGGAGGTGAGTGTTGGAATCTTCTTTTCTTACAAAAAATGAAGCAGAAATTTATTTGAATAGAAAATCCCTATTCTTTACGTCCTTTTTTTCATTGATAGTCAAGCGGTTTGGTTTACTGAATTACTCCCCAGATAGTGCAGTTGGTCTAATAGGACTTCATGAGATTTTGAACAGATTAAAAAGACAGTTTAAGATTAAGTATCAGGAAACCTGACAAAAGGTAATACATTTGTGTTCAATTGCTACATCACATATTTAGCAGCATCACAAAAGCACTGGTGGGATTAATTGTTACTAGATTATTATAGGAAAATTGGAGCCACAAACATCTTCCCTTCTGTCCAGTTCTTATGACTCTCCCTGCTTCTCTTCCACCTTATTTACATATTTGACCTCATGAAAGAGAACTTCCAAAATGGCAATATCATGTCAAATAGTTAATGGGAGATCAATTATTGACTGTTAAACAGCATTTTTCTTTATTTAGAAGCCATAAAAAAACTGCTACTCTATGTTAGGTGCAAGCAGGCTATGTTGATAATATGTCAGATGATAACCAACTTGAAAATTATGTTTAAAAAGTGGCTTATAAATTGTACTTCCAAAGGAACTTTTAAACTGTTCCATCTATTTTTATTATTTCTTTATTATTATTATTATTTTTTTGTTACAAGTGAAAATTATTACTTGATTTCTACTTGCTGTTTTAGTCTATATTTTGTTGTTGCATTGTTGTATTTCATGTAACTTGATAATTTTGTTACAAATTGAAATGATGTAATTTGTTAACTTAGCAATTAAAGAACTTCATACAGCAGCTGCAAGGGAACTAACTGATAGGGCACAGTTTTGTTTTTATATCTGTGAATAGATATCTGAACACTATATCTTTCTAAAAATAAGTTATCAGTTAATTGCGCATAATTGAATCTATCAGTCTGAAAATTTAAGTGTTTATGTTACCTATTTTAAGTCTATTTTACATTAATTTATTGATCAAATGTTATTAATGATACAGTGATTAAACTAGTTTAGTTTAGTTTCTATTAAAATTGATGTAGTTTTTTACCTTAAAATATAAAAAAATTTACTACAAGTAAACCTTTAACAATTAAAATGTTATGATAAAAAATATTATATTACCTGGTATAAATCATCTAAAATTTTATATGTACAATTTAACTAATTGTGAAATTCTATTTTTATAGAATAAAATTTTTATATAGTAATTTTTATATTGTTATATAGTAAAAATATAATAGAATGCAGTATTGAAATTTACCTTATAAATGATTAATATGCTAATGTTATAATGAAAATGATTGCAATATGGTAATATTAATGTAATTTTTATTTGACATGAAAAAAATTTTAAATTTATGTTCTTTTAAAACAAGTCAACTGGTCATTAAGGAGTTGTAAAAGATGTAATTATTTAAAATAGTTTAGAAAACATTTATGCCTTGAATCATAAAATCTTTTTATTAAATAATTGAATTAATTAACGATAATTTTTTCATAAAATCATGTTATTTAAGTTGTGCGAGCATTGTTTGAATTGTCTGTTATATTGCTGATACTTTTAAAATCTTAAGATTTTTGAAGCTTGTATAGCTGATGTTTTGTAGCTTCCCTTCTTTAGTTTTATTTAATTGATTTAACAAAAAGTTTAGTCGGTTTGGCATTTAAAATCTAGAGGAAATGAATTTTTGTTGTAGCAACTATTTAATTGTTGATTTTTATATTGAACAATTTTTTTTTTTTTTAATTATTATTTTTTTTATGACTAAAATTACTTAAATTCCAGTTAAATGCAGTTGGTATTTCATTACATAAAGATCAAAATTTAGTTCTAAAATTTGGCAGAAAAAATTAAATTCATCAATTTCGGTTGTGACAGTTCTTCACAACAAATCGAATGGTCTAGTGATTAGCAAACCAAAAAATAGTAATAGTGTTTGTTTCATTGCTACATAGACATATATTTTTTTTTTGTTCCCAATAACTGCGAAAACTATTGAACCAGTTGTTACAAAATTTTAATCGTGTTATTCTTATGACTCCTGGAATATTTACCACTGTTAAAAATCTCAGCAGTCTCACTACAGTTGTAATCATAAATAGAAAAAAAATTAAATAAATAACCTAGAACTTCTTTCAGTGAATTTAATGCCATTATCTACTGTCTGTTCTTTGTATAGTTGTGTGATTTATTAAATGTAACATCATTGTTATAAATGATCAGATTGTATTATTATCATTATATATAGTAAAAAAAACAAATTAGCTTGTTAATAAAATTAAAGGAATAAAAAATTTAATAACTGAGAAGTTGTTATTTTATCCAAATTAATCTATTTTATTTGGTGAGTTGTGAATAGCTATATATCTCTGAGAGCAGCATCCCACACATAATTACTGAAAAGAAAAAAACTATTAACAAATTTTTAAGTTCATTCAAATATATTGCAGGTTGAGTCACAACAGGAAATGCTAGTACAAATGTAATGCCTTGGTAGTACATAAGGATAGCTCATTCAGTTTGGTTTGACTATTATCTTATTTTAATTAAATAAATAAATTATTAACTTATAGAAAAAATAAGTATAATTTTACACTATATTCACAAACAAGTGTAATTTTAACACTTTGGAAAAAATAAGTGTAATATATTACTATTACATACTTTATTAGCTTAATAATTTTCTACCAGCATGTGTAGAGGTTGTTAAGAGTTTTTCATCTGTCTCTACTTCTCTTGCTACCTCCATGTGATACCTTTCTCAGCAGAAATCCATGTGTTACCATCTTTCTGTTTTCTTCTTGAACACCCAGAATAGATTCTTATTATATTATTTATATTATACAGTAATAAATTAAAAGAAAAAGTAATAAATATAAAGAGGAAAAAAATTATTCCTGTTTAAATTTGATAACCCGTTTTAATGTTTGTATAGACTCACCATAAATTGGCATCTAACTTTCATTTTATTTG